>PVJS01000160.1:118703-162525 GCA_004027185.1 Glis glis | reverse complement strand
AAAAAAAAAAGTTAAAGGATTAAAAAAAACACATGAGACAAGAAGGAGGGAAGGGGGAGGGTATGGGGGTGGGAATTGGAAAAGGGCTATCTGACTGATGTGTGCATGTATACTTCTACCACCCTGAAACCCATCAAGATGTATGATTACAATGCACCAATAAATTAAAAAAACACACACATGAGCAAATATACTGCTCACACCTACTCAGCCCCTTGAGACTTCTTTGGGGATTATTTGTTCCTGAAAATAGATTGTAACTGGATGATTTTTAGAATCAGAGAATGTCAGGGCTGGGAGGAATGTAGGAGATTATTCAGTCTGGAGGATTTTAAACTTTTATTGACCACCGAAGCCTATCTTCAAAGGGAATTTTACAGAGATCCACAATGTATAAAATAGAGAAAAGCAGAGCTATTCTGGATAAAGTGGGGAAGAGAAGGGAGGTAGGGTGCTCTGGACTGCCCCAAGCAGTGTGAAAGCCACTGAGCTCTCCCAGCTCCCTCCAGGAGGCTGAGGCCCAGAGAGAAGTGGCCTGGCCAACATCACATGGCAAGGCCAAGAGTGGAACCCAGCGCCAAACCCTGGGGAAGGTCCTTTTGCAGCTGAACTAAGATGAAAGCACTATTGTTCTTGGTATCTGTGGCAGATTGGTTCAGGACCCCACCCCTCACAGACATCAAAATCCACGGATGCAGCTGGGTGTGGTGGTGCATGCCTGTAGTCCCAGTACTTGAGAGGCTGAACCAGGAAGATCTGAGGTTCAGGTCCAGCCTCAGTAAATTAGCAAGACTCTTCTTCAAAATTAAAAAATAAAAGAACAAGGGGTGTAGCTCAGAGGTACAATGTTCCTGGGTTCAATCCCCAGTACCAAATGATGATGATGATGATGATGATGATGATGATGATTATAAAAATAATAATCCACAGATGTGCAAGTTCCTTATACAAAATGGCATGGTATTTACATACAACCTTATGCTTTGTATTTAAAATGTCCCCCAAAACCTCATGTGTTCAGAAGTGGGGAATGTCTGGAGGAGGTGGATCACTGGGGGCATGGCCACAGGGACTGTATCTATCCTTGTCCTGCCTCTCTCTCTCTTTCTCTCTCTCTCTCTCTCTCTCTCTCTTTCCTTCTTAGCCACCATAAGGTGAGAGCAGCTTTTCCTCCTTCGCCATGGCCTACAGCCCTGCTGCTGAGTGGTTTCTGCCTTGGAGCCAACCAACCATGGATCAAAACCTTTGAAACCTCTAAAACATGCCAATACACCTTTCTTCCTCTAAGTTGTGCTCATCAGGTATTTTGGTCAGAGCAACCAAAACGATTACTAAAAAAAAAAAAAAAACCTATGCACATTCTCCCGTATACTTTAAATCATATGTAGATTATCTATAAAACCTAATACAATATAATCAGCTATTATACTATATTATATAAGGAATAATGACAAGAAATAAGGCTCTGTATGTTTCAGAACAGATGCAGTGGAGTTTTTTTTCCACATATTTTTGATCTTTGGTTGGTTGAATTTGCTGATGCAGAACACAGAGATGTGAAGGGCCTCCTGTTCTACTTTCCTCCCTGAACCACAGCGGCCATCTTTCTACTACAATAGGCTGCCATGGTTATGTGTTTAAGTCCTCTACCCCATCCCCACCCCCAATTTATAGCAGAATCATCAAATATCATAACTGAACTGCTGGTGCATTGGTTTTAAATCTCTCTGCTGCTCAGGGCTGGATTTCACCAGGGGAGGAGAGAAGGGAGTAGCCTGGTAAGCCCTGCCTTCCACTCCACCAGGTCGGCTCCCCTTACCTGTTTGACTAAGATTTCATTTGGAAAATCATGAAGGGGAAGGAGGTAACTACTTAAAAAAAAAGAGAGAAACTCCCATTAAGAACAGACTTCGAGTAAGCAAATAAGGGGCCTTATTGACTTGACCCTGTAGAAAGAGGCTGGACTTTGTATGGAAAGCAAATTAAGGAGCAAAACTTCATATCTCAAATCACTGCAGGACCAGCATTTGTCATCTTGGCCTTAGCAAAGCTAAGAGACCGAAAATTCCGTTGGCTCCTTGCAGACCCCCTCATGTGAATTTGTGAGCAAATTTGGTCCTGCTGGCTAAGCAGGGGATCTCCTGTCTTTTGTCATTGGTCCCTGCCACCCATCTAGTTGTTTGGATTTGACTTGTGTAGTCTCTTAGGACCTAAGGTGAGATGACCTCCCCATGCTAAGGCCTCCCTCCTAACATTCCCCCAACCCCACATTTACCACTACAGGCTGTTTCAGCCTCTTAGACACTATCCATGTCCCCCTCCCAGGACTGGGTGCTCCTGAGTGTTGAAGCTTGCTGTCATAGTCAACATTCCCACCGTTATAATCCAAGACAACTTGACTACACAACTTACAGGAAGGAAAATTTACTTGCTCACAATTTTTGGAGATCTTGGAGTTTGAATCCATGTTAGGCTGGGTTACATCTGCAGAGCTCAGGGCATGGTGGTGGGAAGCAGAGAGAGGGAGAGCAAAGTCTCTGCTGCCATATCACTTCGCACAATGCAGACTCAGGTCTCAGGCTCAGCTCTGACACATGCCAGTTGGGCGACTAAACCTGAGCAGCAATTTCTTTCTCTTAAAGAATATACACAGAAAGATAGTTTTGAGAAGTGATTAAAATAATGTAAGGAAAGTGGCTGTCCCACAGTGGGGACTCAGCACAAAGCCATCCCTCTCCTTCCAGGTTACAGAGTGCTTGTGAATCCAAGGCTCCTGACTCCATGTGATTTGATCCAGATCAGAGCTCAGCTCCCTCTACCTCAGAGTTCTTCCCAGTGGCTCTCTAGGGACAAAGCTCAGGGTGGGGTGGGTATTTATCATATGTGTTTGATTTTAAGACCAGTAATTTAATAAATTAGTATTTTCAAAATTGGGATATATCTTACAGTTGAGGGCGTGTCATGGTTTAACTGGCATTGTCATAGGAATTTTTCCCCTTTTTTCAGTGGCTCATGAAATAACACTATCTTAATGATTTATGCATTTGGATTTGACAGTACCTTCAATTTTATGAGATTGAGTATTAATAACTTACTATATACCTGGTACTATTCTGGACCAGTTTGTAGCAGGTGTGTGGCAGGGGTTGATAACCCCATTTTACAAATGGAGATACTGAGGCTCTGAGAGGGAAAGGGACTTGGCCAGGCCACAGATGTATTAGATAGTGGAATCGGGATTTAAACCAGTATCTGCCTGACTGAGCCTGTATTCTTATGAGTGAATATGTGTCTTAGTACCACCCCCGAGCAGATCCATGCCCAGGGTCTGAAGGGTGCTTCATTTTAGCAAGCAAAATTAACATACACTTACTGGGCATTTGCTGTGTGCTAAGCACATCCTCAAAATTGGATGTTCATTAATAAATAAGATGTATGTGGAGTTAAAGTCCCAGAAATCCAAGCAACTACAACCCATTTAACATGTGCTTTAATAGAGCCCTACAGAATGCCATGGGAGCTTGTGGAAGGGGCCTTGACTCAGGCCAGAGGAAACTTCTAGAAAGAAGTGACCTCTGATTTGAAATTTAGTGCATAAAGTGGGTTGGGGATGGTAGGAGTCAGTCACAGGAAACTGCATGTGAGAAGAGGTCAGAGAGTACATGGTGTAGTGAGAAGCCCAAAGAGATTCACACTATCCAATACGGTAGCCAAGAACCACATACAGCTATTGAGCAGTTGGAATGTAGCTGCCTCAGATAATGTGTACTGTAGGTGTGAAATATGTGCTGGATTTGAGAAACTTTATAGGAAAAAAAAGAATGTAAAATGTCCTATTCAATTTTTCTATATTATTTGTCAAAATTACAATATTTAAATAAATAATATATATTTATAAATGAAATAAAAATATGTATTGTTAAAATTAATGCCACTTTTTTGCGCTTTTAAATTTAACCACCAGAAAATTTAAAATTATATATCCAGCCCATGTTTGTGGGTCATATTATATTGGGACTTAATCTATCAGAACATGGGAAGTCACAGAAGGACCAAAACATAAAGAATGTAAGTTGGGTAGGTCGGTTAGAAAGTTGTGGAAGTCTAGCACATATGCTATATTAACTCATTTAATCCTCAAAACAACTAGAGCTAAAGATTTCTGTGTGGGTATGGGTATTCTTTCAGACAGGGTCTTGGCTATGTTGCCTGGACTGGTCTTGAACTCATGATTCCCCTGCCTCAGCCTCCCAAGTAGCTGGGATTACAGGTACACACTATAGTGCCTAGCTAAGATTTTTAAATTCATGTATACAGCTAAGGAAACTGAGACTGAGAGAGGAGAATGACCTAACCTGGGTTACTGCAATGGTCCTGTTCTGTTGCAGCTCGGAACCCACAGCACAATGTTGTCAGGTCACAGCCAGAGCACATGTCTGCTGGGTCCAGCTTGTACTCTTTCCACTCTCAATACTCCATCTCCAGCTCTCTGCTGGAAAAAAGACAATCCAACACAGGGCACAGACACGTGGATAATGTGCATCTCAACTTTTCACACTATTCCCAGAGTGGGTTTCCTTTATGGAAACTTTTCCAGGTCTCTTACTTCAAGCAATTAGCAAAAGTTTGATACATGGCAGTTACTCCCCCTGTAAATGAACTACAATGTTTGGCCATTTCCTCAGCTTCATTATTGATTGTTTAGATCATAACTGTTTTCAGAAAACATGAAGTACTCTTGAACATTCATCACCACTTCTAAAAAATGGTTCCCGTCCCCCTGCCTTGGTATGAACCTAGAGCACACAACTGAGATTCCATGAACACCATCTTGTTCATCAAAAAGACACAGGATTGAGAGCTAGCTGGGTAGTAAGCCAGAAATGGTTCCAAACTCCCCAAAGGCAGTATCTTCTCTCAGACAGCAAGGAAAGCAAAAATCAGGATTTTTTTTAATTTTCTAAAACCAATAAAAATCCTTATAAATGATTATAAAATAAAAAAGCTTGGCATAGTGGTATATGCCTATAATCCCAGTTCTTGGGAGACAGGAGGATCACAGGGTTGAGACCAGCCTCAGCAACTTAGCAAGATTCTCAGCAACCTAGAGAGACCCTGTTTCAATAAAATAAAATTAAATTGGAATTAAGTAAAATGAGTTAGGGGTGTAGCTCAGAGGTGGAATGCCCCTGGGTTCAATCCCCAGTACCACAAATAATAATAATAATAATAATAATAATAATAATAAATGAATAAATAAATTAAATGATGCAGAAGGCCCTATAGTTAAAAGCAAAACCCTGTCTCATCCCCAGACCCCCTCCTCTGAGGCAACACATTTAACTAATTTTGTTTTTCGTTCTTCTGGTAGTCTCTTCCACATCACTTAAACTGCTCCAAAGTGATGTATCCACTTTACACTCTATCTACTGCCTTCCTGCTGCGTCAAATGAGGGCTCAGCTCACTGACGTCTCACTTCCTTTTACAGTGCACATGTAAAGGAGTCAATCTGTATCACATTTCTAGTTCTTCTTTTGGTCACCTTTGTAACTCTAAATAATACAATTAAACGAGAGTGATTTTGAAGGGTCAGTTCTTCCCCTGCATGACTCTCTCTAAAGATCCTCTTTCTGCTATGAGATACTTTGGCATCAAGGGTCCTCCTTACAGGAAGAATTGTTATATAGAATCTAAAAGGTATCTCTTCTCAATATTGATAGGTGGATAGTTATCATTAATTCTTTTTTTGTTGTTAATTTTTTATTATTTTTTTCATACTGGAGGTTGAACCCAGAGGCATTCTACCCCCAAGCTCCACCCCTAGTCCTATTTTATTTTTTACTTTAAAACAGAGTCTCTCTAAGTTGCCGAGGGACCTTGCCAAGCTGCTGAAGCTGGCCTTGAAACTTAAACCCTCCTGTCTCAGCCTCCCAAGTACTAGGATTCCAGGACTATGCCACCATGCCTGGCTATGGTTATTTTATATATCCTTTGTTCCCTTCTTTCTCTCTTGTTCATCTTTGTAGTTTGGTGGTTTTCAGTATCCACAGGATTTGTTTCTCATCTCTTTTGCATATCCACTCTAATAACAAGTCTATACTTCTCAGAGCTTTCAGGGTGGTATTTATCATACTTCCACTTCTAATGTAGGACTCCCTTAAACATTTCTTGTAGGGCTGGTCTGGTGGAGATGAATTCCCACAGTTTTTTTTTTCTTAGAAAGACTTTATTTCTTCTTCATTTCTGAAGGATAATTTGCTGTGTATAGTATTCTTAGTTAGAAGTTTTTTTCCTTCAAGACGTTGAATATTTCATCTCATTCTCTTCCCGCCTATAAGGTTTCTGCTGAGAAGTCTGCTATTAGTCCAATGGACATTCTCTTACATATGACTTGATGTTTTTCTCTTACTGCTTTAAGAATTCTCTTTTTCTTATACTTTTGACAGTTTGACTATACTATGCCTCAAAGAGGATCTTTTTTGTTCAGATCTATAAGGTTTTTTTTTAATTTCTAAACCTGAAGGTCTATATCTTTCCCAAGATTTGGAAAGTTTTCAGAAATTGTTTTATTAGATAGGTTTTCCATGACTTTCCCCTTCTCTTCTCCTTCTGGAATACTCATAGTGTTCATATGTGCTCACTTAATGATGCTCCATAAGTCTCATAGCTGTCTTCATTCTTTTAAGCTTTCTTTTTTTCTTCCCACTATTTTATTTCAAATTGCCTGTTTTCGAACTCTGAAATTCTTTCTTGATCAGGTCAGCTCTCAACTGTATTTTTTATTTCATTTATTGAGTTATTTAGCTCCAAGATTTCTGGTTTCTTTTTCTTTCTTCCTTTTTCTTTTTTCTTTCTTTATTTCTTTCTTTCTTTTATTTCTTTATGTCTTCTTTTTTAAGTACTGGGGGTTGAATCCAGAAGCATTCTACAACTACTGAGCTGTACCTCCAGCCCTTTTTTTTTTTAATTTTGATACAGGGTCTTGCTAAGTTGCTGAAGCTGGCCTCCACCTTATGCTTCTTCTGTCTCTCAGCCTCCCAAATACTGGGATTACAGGTGTGCACCACTACACACAACTTGTTTTGTTCTCTTTTATCATCTCTTTGCTGAATTTCTCATTCATATTATGAACTGTATTCCTAATTTTATTGAGATGTCTTTTTTTGTATCTCATTAAGTTTCCTTAAAATCGTTATTTGAATTCTTTTTCAGGCAATTCATTGACTGCCTTTTCTTTGGGGTCTGTTGCTAGAGTGACTGTGTTCTTTGGAGGTGTCACATTACCTTGCATTTTCATGCTTCTTGTTTGTATCCCTATGTTGCTATTTGTGCATCTGGAAGATCAGAGCAGTTTCCTCTATCAGTTTTATCTGATGGCTTTCATAGTGAAAGGCTTTCTTCTGGTGATGTGTCCTGGGGTGTCAGTTGGGTAAGCTGCGTTGGATTGGGTTCCAGGTGGGCACTTCAGTGCAGTGTGTGTGTAGCTTCTTCAGCTGGAATCAAGGCAGTGATTCTGCAGGTGTCTCAGTGGCCTAGGCTGTGGGGTTGTGGGATTGCACTGACAGCTGGACTGCAGCTCTCTTAGGCAGGGTAGGTTGGCTAGTGGTTCTGGGCACAGTTCACCTGGCTGCAGTTGTGGGGTGCCCATCAGTTTCTGTAAGTTTCATGGAGATGGGGTCACTCTCATGGACACAGTTCAGTGGGAGCACAAAGTGCCTGATAGCAGGACAGGGTAGCTGCAAGTGTCTGGGGGCTGCATAGGGGAAGGTTGCACCAGTGGGCCCAGACAGGCACCCTTCGGTGACTGTGGGACCTCTGGGGCTGAGCTTCTCAGAGTGGTCTGTCTAGCTGCTTCCTGGGGCCAAGGTTGGACAGGTGGGGCTGCCCATCTGATTCCCAAGGCTGCTGGTATAGGCAGAACCACTAGGGGCTGGCTGCCCAGGAAGCTTCATTAATTCTTCATCATACCTAACATTGTAGGTAGTGATGTGAGAATCAAAACTCGAATTTCTAACTTCCAGGAGGAGCCTCATTCCAAACATTATAAGGATAGCAGTGACCATAGGACTGTTGGACAGCAATGAAACACACATGACCAAATTTAGGGTTGTAGTTAGAGAAGCTTACTCATCTTCATAATTGAAAGATCCTTACACTAGAACCTCAGAGGCCTTTTGCCTGATTCACAGGACATCAGCACTTCAGCTGGAACCTAAGTATTCTATTCTTTTGAAGAAACTAAGGTATAGGGAGATTAAGCAGATATAACCAGGTTAATAAGCTGCTTAGAGAAAGAGCATGGTCTTCCCACTGTGATACCAGAAGTGTTACATTTCCACCACACTACACTGCTCCATAAGCCTGGAACACCAGAGCCATCTCCGTGCTACAGAAGGAACTAACAGTGAAATTAAATTCAGAATAGATTAAAATCAACTTTCCACCTCGACCTAGAGTTAAGCAGAGTTATAATAATTCAGTCGCAATAGCAATGAACTGTTAGAAAGACCAGCACTGGCTCATATTTTGCATATGTGTATGAGTGGGGTAAAAAGTCATTCATGTTAATAAGCACTACTGTTAAAAAAAATTTGTCTTAATTTTTAGAAAAGAAAAAATAATCTTTTGTTAGTTACCTAGACTATATAGAGCACTACTGAACACTGAGGATATAGGAACATTTAAAATATTCATAAATTTGATCAATTTTATAGGCAACTACTATATTCCAAGTACAATGCAGGGAAACTCAGAGAGGCAGCCTGACTCTGGAGGAGTAACAGAGGGCTTCCTGGAGGAGGTAACACCTACTAGAGGCTTGGAGGGTGAGGATCTGCAGGGAAGGAGATGGTATAGAGGGTGCTCTAGCTAGAGTAGGAACAGCAGGCAGAGCTGGAATAGAGGAGTGTGTTGGGAGGGAGGTAGAGCCATGGTCCATGGTATGCAGTGAAAGGAGATAAGCTGGGGAGACAGGAGGGCCCAGAACTCAGTGAAACCCATAGGCACCTTGGGAGGTGTTTGAATTTGATCTGATGCACATGATACCAAGTCACTTAAGAGGAAGGAAGTATAGTAATTAGATTTTTAAAAACATGTCTATTTGGATATAATTCACATACCATATAATGTAATCATCAGATTATGGGACTAGAAACTAAGTCGTTTTGTGTACGAAGTGGCAAAGAGAGTAAATGTGCGGGGGCATTGTTTTGGGTGGCATGTTCCCGTGGCGCACACACCAAGTGCCAGTTACGCTCTCTTGTGAACAGCCCTGTACACTTCCAGAGCTCGTTGAGAGGAAGAACCCTTCCTAGAGCCATGAACAGCAGAAAGAAGCAAGCCTTCAAGGTTCTTACAGGTGGCCAGGCAAGAGGAGGTGGTGGTGCTGGGGAGCAGGAGGCCTGGGGACAAAGCCAGGAGCCACTGAAGGGTGGTGGCCTGGCCAGGCCTGTGCATGGGCTCCTGCTTCTCTGGGAGGCCCTGGAAGTGGGAGAGGAACCTGTGGGGGTAGAGGGAGGGAGGAAGAAGGGGATAGCAGGACACCCACAGAGCTGCAGGGAGAAGAGAAAGCCCAGAAGCAGTTAATCCTGCTGGTTGAATTGTTTTTATAAACGACACTCTAAAATCAAATAGATGCAATAAAAACACAGTGGCCTTTTCATTAAACATGCCACAGAGGCCCCTTGTTCGGCAGCCGTTGTCAATCAGATCTGGGCCATTGTCTCTTTCCCCAACCCCCTATAATTGGCATCTGTCTGGGAGAAAACAAATAAATACCAGGCTGGCATTTTAACTAGGGCAGCAAGGAGTGAGGGGCACTACTTTTCAGAGTCTGCTCACCAACAGGGCGAGTGAGGTCCTCCGAGGCCCGTACCTGCCCAGGCGCGGCCTAGCACCATGGCCCCTCCAGGTACTGCTCCTCATGTCCCTCCTGGAAGATGCTGCTCTGATCTTTGCTCCAAACTGCCAATCCAGGGAGCACTTTATTTTGGCTTTCTGTCTGCCGAAACCCCCTGGGAGATCCTCTGTGGGAAGGCCTTATTTTTTTCCCCCTTCAGGAAGTCATGGGCAAAAGAAAAGGGTACATTCTCTGGCTGACTTGAGATACAAACACTTAATAACGCAGCATTCCTGCTAAATAGTACAAATAGGATTAAAGATGTATCAATTGGTTAATAATATTGATTAGTAATCACACTGAAGTCTTGTGATTAACTAGTAATAACAGCATGCCATAGCATTGTTATGTAAAACATTTTTTGTGTGTGGTACTGGGGGTTGAACCCGAGGTCTCACACATGCTAAGCAAGCTCTCTACCACTGAGCTACATCCCCAGCTCATAGCATTGCTTTGAACTAAGAGTTTTATAGTAGATTGTTTGCTATTGCCTTGGCCCACCTATTCAGACAATCATTATTCGCGGTGGTTACGTTCTACAAAGTAGATGTGAACACTGAGTTAGTGAACGCTGAGCCTTTGCTTCTGGGGAAAGCAGGCTTAGTTTTCTGCCAGTCTCTGGTCACCACATTTCCAACCCATCAATACATAATTGCCTCGTGTGTGTTTCTGTTTAAATATAATTATCGTATTTTTTATCTCTCGACATTGAACTCACAGCCAGCAGCCCCTATAACTCACATCTGAGCAAAGCTTATCTACCACATGCATTTCCCCGGCGAGGCACACCACAGCCTTCCGCGCACAGGAACACGAGGCAGCACTTCACCACCATGCTTGGTGTACATTTTACACGGTGAAATCACCACCAAAATGCAAAAATATGAAAAGCGTGGTACAGAATAGACTGTACCAAGAACACCCATTACCAGTAGGAGAACTGAAGCGAGGAGGCGGAGGAGCGTCGCTGTGCTCAGCCGCAGCTGGGAATGTCACCTGAGGTGACTTTAGTTTTTCTTCTCTGTGCATGGTCACAAGTGACTCTGAAAGTACTGAGTTTGGGGTTACAGATACAGTTAGTGAATAAGCAAATTCACAAGAGAACTAGAGAACATTATGCTAAGTGATATTAGTAAGTCACTAAGAGTAAAATGTCGGATGCCCCCCCTAATCTGTGGGAGCTAGATAGAATGGGATTTAGAAGGGACTTAGAAGGGAAAAAGAAGAAATCTTTAAATGGACAAAGAAGGTGACCTAACTGAGGGAGTTGGGAGGGGGGTGGAGGGAAACACACTATAGCACAAGATGTACATACACAAACCTATAAGACTCAATCACTATCCGGAGCATGAAAGGGAGGGAAGGGGAAGGGAATGGGGTGGGATTGGAGGGAGGGCTAAATGAGCAATGTGTGCTTGTATGATGTTGATACCCTGACATATATCAAAATGTATAATCACAATGCACCAATAAATGAACATAAAAAATAGGGGATCCATGCATGATCAAGACCAGCTGTACTTTATCTCACTTAGCTCTCATGCCAATAATTCCCATGTTTTGGTATAGGAAGAAAGGTTTCATGAGGCAAGGTGTCTTGTCCAGTATCAGACAGCTGGACTGTGGTTCACTGTACACCAGGATCAGTTAACTACAGCCACCTGTTTTTGTCGATAAAGTTTTATTGAAACACAAGCATACTATTCATTTATGTACTGTCCGTGTTGCTGATTTTAGGTTAAAATGGCAGAGCTGAGTAGTTACAAGGGATCGGGTAGCCCACAAAGCCTAAGCCTAAATTATTTATAAGCTAGCCCTTTAAGGAAAATTTTATGACCCATGTGTTACCACAAATTCTCTCTCTCTCTCTCTCTCTCTCTCTCTCTTTCTCTCTTTTCAGAATGGAGAAAGTTCTCTTTGGTCTCAATACCAAGGGTGTTTGTGGTTTTCCTAAACACATTCATGGTTAGGAAAAAGCAGGTTTGTTTTTCCCTCTTGAACACTGGGAATTTTATAACTGATTGTTTCTTTCTTGGCATTAATGTTAAGAAGCTGAAAGCCTAAAAAAGCTGGGGATTCCTCACACTCACATGACAGGAATAGCAGGGATCTTCTATCTTGTTTACAGTAGAAGAGGGTTGGGTGGTCCTAGCACAGTCAAAACCATGATCAGTTTATAGGTTTTAAGGC
The DNA here is from genome assembly GCA_004027185.1 of Glis glis. NCBI lineage: Eukaryota > Metazoa > Chordata > Mammalia > Rodentia > Gliridae > Glis > Glis glis. The sequence goes on along the minus strand of PVJS01000160.1, from coordinate 150,436 downwards.
ATCTGGAACTTTCCAGTAATGAAGTGTTACATCTGGGGCAGGACCTGGGTTCTATAGGAATGTTAGTTTTCCCCAAGGAGGCAAAGACCTACTGCCCATGAATGATCTTTATTCTTGTCAGCCAGCTACAAGTTATTAAGTACTGTGTGCCAGATACTGGGCTAAGTGCTATATGTGTCTTGTATCATTGGTTCTCTATGTTATGTAGTGTGTAAGTCAAGAGAGCCTATACCATGGAAACAGATTTGATTATCCTTTAAGAAGAGGAAACCACAGATCACAGATATTAAGAGATTTTGTCCTAGGTTACAAAGCAAGAAAGTAGCTGATTTGCTGTTTGAAGTCAGTTGTTTCTGACTCCAAGACATAATCCCTACACTATACCCCAACATTCTTTATAACGTATCCAGCATTGTCCTTCATCCGTCTAACTCCCAGAATTAGGACCATGGACTGAGCGGGGAGGCTTTCCTGACATCCTTGTCATGTGAGGACATTCATCTTTGGATCTGAACAGAGTGGGCAGCCCCTGCAGAACACGCGTGGGCGGGTGGGGACTGTATCATGAGTAGACACGTGGAGGTTGGTGAGAAGGCTTTGCAGTGACTCTGGGCTAGACTCTGGCACAGGCAGCGTGCAGGAGGAGACGTGGCAGTTTGGAGAGATGGCACAGAAGCAGCACTGACAAGATCTAATGGTGGATTGCACGGGGATAGAGAGAGGGAGAGGAAGGCGACAAGGAGGGCCACAGTTTCTGACTGGGATAAGGAGGTAGATGGCAGGTCAGTCACTGAGGTTGGAGAAGAAGCAGCTGTGCGGAGACAATGAGGCACTGGGTACCAGAAGGGCTGAGGATGGGATGCCTGTGGGAGATCCACAATGCCCCATGCAAGCGATCAGCCTTCCTCCCAACCTGATTTGTATCTGTATCTCCTAACCTACCTGCATGCCTGTCTCTCCTACAAAACTCCCTGGTACTGAAGGGCAGAGAGCCTTCGGTTTAATGATCCTTCATTTATAGAATACATGGTTTCAATTTTTTTTATGGCTACACTTTCTGGACCATTCTGAAAGTCTTTCCAATCTCCCTGGTCACTTCTGCTATATATGTAAGTAAAGCAAAAGCCTTGCTTTGGTCAATTCAGAGCCTCCTCCATCTCCATCAGAACCAATAAATACCGGCTGTCACACTGTTATTGCACCTCCTAAACTCTTTAGTGCACAATGTAAGCAGAGGGTTGTGAAGACTGCGTTAAGGAAGTCTCTAGTGAGCGCAGCAGCAAAGACAAGGGCCTGGGCCCTGCAGAAGGCCGGACTGTGGGGCCGGGAGCTCCACTTGCCCCTGTGTTCCTCTTCTGCAACAGCTTTTGCAAAGATGCATCCAACACCTGGTTTCACCATGCTGCCAGGCACTTTCCAGCAATGACTAGAAGCTCCTGAGAGCAGGCATCCTTACCTGTTTTTCTCATTGCAATGTTCCCTGTGCCTGAACTGTGCTGCATATGCTTGGTACAAAGTAGGTGCTCAGTAAGTACTTGTCGAGAGGATGAAAGCATGGGTGAAGGTACTTCCCTTCAAGGACAAAGATCCATCCATTCATCCAGCATTTGCCCAGCATGTGTCAGGCCTTGGGGACACAGAGAAGAGTGGACCTGACCTGCACCCAAGAACACTTATGAAGGAGACCAGCTAGTCCAAAGATCACAGGCACTTCTCTGACAAGAAGTGAGTTGAATGCCGGGCAGGGCAAATGAGAGTGCTGCAGACTCCACCTACAAGATCAGGGAGGGCTTCCCAAAGGAGGTGGTGCTCCATCTGGGTCCTGAAGGATGAGTAAGAGTTCCCCAGGCATCAGAGAGAGGACATTTGAGGGAGGGAGTTGGGACAGTCGTCAAGGTCATTTGCAGGGAAACACACCTGGGCAGGGGAGGGGTGGGAATAGGTGGCACATCCTCCCAGTTCAGAGGAGGACTAGTTCTTCTCTGAATCCCTGCTTACTTCTCACCCTTTATAGTACTGTGTTACCATCCTACCTAGAAATGAAAGGCGAGAAGACAGGAAGATAGAGCTTATCAGTGGGCAAGGAATGTTGAAACAATAATCACAGACAACAGAGATTCATACGTGAAAAATAAAGGAAGGAAAATGGCTTCAGAACAGCACTTCCCCATAGAAACATAATATTTCATACTTTCCAGTAGATACATTTTTAAAAAGGGAAAGAAAGAGGCCAGACAGATCCATTTTAGTAACATATTTTATTTAACACAATATATCCAAAATATCCTTTCAACTTGTAGTTCATATAAAAAATTATTAATGAAAATTCAGTCTGTGAAATGCGATATGTATTTCACACTTACAGCACATATCAGTTCAAACTAGCCACACTTCAAGGGCTCAATAGCCTCGCGCGGCCAGTGGTTACAGTACTAGACACTGTACACCTAGATTCCCTCTTTATTACATAATGTAAAACTGAAGAATGTTGGGATACCTGGGTGCCACCCATTCATCCATTCAATTGCCCGGTCAGCATTTATTGGATGCCCACTGTATGCTCGAGGCTCCCATGGGAAGTCAAACAAGGACTGAGCTATGTTACCAGAAAGCGTCCCGGCCCGCGAGCTGGCCCTCTGACCAGAACTGGGCCTGTCAGTTTATCAGGGCTGTTAACTGGGGGCTGTGGGCTGTGTGCGCCATTTGATTTTTCCTGTAGTGTGTCTTCAGGAGGTATTATGCCTAGTCTCAAGACACTTAGCACCTTTGCCCCCACGCCTGGCTCACTCCACTCCTTAGGGTACCTGTGGGCCTTCGGTGGGCATTGTGTTTGAGAACCTGGCTGGGATAGCTCTGAGAAACCCCAAGTGTTGACAAGACCAGAGGCAGAGTGCACACAGCGGGGGCGTCCAGACCCTGGTCTGCAGACCTGCTTATGTTCTGCAATCACCTGGAGCTCTTCTTAAACACACTATTTTGGGCCCCCACCCTCAGAGATTCTGATCCAGTTGGTCTGAAATGGAGGTGAGCTCCACTAAGAGCTTTTTCAAAGCTCTGCCTGATGATTTTGATTCAGTTTTTTTAAATATGTTTTTATTGGTGCATTGTAGTCTCACATCACAATGAGTATCAGTTTGGTGTTAACATACATGCACACAGTTTTTAATGTGTGACTGTTGGTAAACTACAGCCCAGAGAGGCTGTTTGTTTGGGTCAGGCTCACACAGTACACCAACCTCCTTCCTCCCCATGCACTAATGTTTTCTCCAAACAGCCCTGAGGGTAAAGGGACCCTCAGAATCTCTCTGGAATATTCAGGAGGCATCGCCGGAAACCAGAAACCTGCTTGGTGCAGGGGGACTGGCATCTGTAAGTGCCTTGTTGCCTCTTCATGAACAAAGCCCTTGCCGGTTTACCACTCTGGGAAGATTGCCAGGCTCAAGTATTAATAATAATCCCTTTGTTTTTTAAATGTGTTATAATTGCATAAATAAAGCTTACTTTCTCTTCTTCAATGGTAATGAGCCTTATTTAACTGATTGGTTGATTAATAATACTCTAATTTCTCCAGTGACAAAACACGAAGGCCACATGATGGATGCTGGGCGCCGGTGGCTCGGGACAGTGGAGCAGCCGTCCCAGCCAGTTTTTGTGACTGTCTTGGTAGCTCTGTGAGACAGGTGGCATGTTTTCTTCACCATCAAACACTGAAAAAGAGGGGCTACAGTAAACAGCAAGAAAACAGCCCCTGCATTTGTTGTTGAGCTATTACGGTTTTTCTTCATATTACACAATGTCTATTCCGTGAGGACCGTGGGAGATATTCTCTGACTTCTGTAATGGTGGAGCTTGTCCTGGGTTACTAGTGTTACATTGGGAATTGTGAAACTGATCAAAACTGATGATGTTTACTGCTTCCCATTGGCTGCCAGGAAACTCGGAGGCAAACCTACATCCCACCTGCAACAGGTGTAAAGGAGTCTCAGCATATGCTTTGTGTAATAGCAGTAGCTCACGTTTGCCAAGCATTCACTGCCTCCATGGACTCTTGTTACCTTCCTTTCAGCAAGCAACATGTTCCTGGAAAAACTAGAGTGCAGAAATCACTTTTGTAAACTGAGCAAATTTTTCAGTGCCCTCAGGGAATACAGACTCATTTGATGCGTACATCCCCGTGCTGCGAAGAGCTACCTCCTCACTCCACCACCTCTGTAGTGTCATTTGCTGGTTTTCTTGGCCTATAGAGGAGGCCAGCTGAACCCAGCTGCTGCCTCCGAATTGGCTGTGAATTCAGCTTCCTTTTCCTGAGCCCAGCAAAGCCCCTACTCTTGCTGCAAAGCAAAAGGCCAGAGCAGAGCCCCGATGGGGGCCCAGCCTGTGGACAGCTTTGCACTGTCACGCACTGGCCCAGAGACAAAGGGAAACGGGAGGGCTTTTATTGGTCACCTGCCTCCATGCAATGGGCTCCTGATAGATAGCAGATGGAGAGACATGGGAGTTAATGAGATCTGCATCCCGGCCAAATGCTTTCTATCTTCCTCTCACCACTGAGCCCATTGGAAAAGAATGCTATGCTGGGCAGGCGGTCAGGGAGGGCTAGAAAAGCTGATCTTTCACCAGAGGTACCGGGGAGGGGGAAGGACTAACAGGCACAGATTCAATTCAACTCCATCCAGTAAATATTTATTAAGCACCATCCACATAAGTCACCTTTATGTATCACCCCACTTCTTCCTCCAAGATATCCTTCCATATAGTTATGGTTATCCCCATTTTATAGCTGAGATACTTAAAAGACTCAGAGATGTTAAACATGTCCAGGATCACATAGTCAGCCAAAGACTCAGCTGGGATTTGAACGTAAGTCTCTTTAAACCTAATATACCGAGCTGCTTCTCCGAGCAGTTTCTACCCCGTGCTGTGTCACACATTCCTTTTTAAATTGTTTTCAGAGTTCCATCTTGAGGTCTCATTTCCGAAGCATCTCTTCTAGCTGTCGTGAGGAAACGGGGGTGGAGAAGGGACTGATCTTCAAAGCGTTGAGGGAAATGGATAGAACGAGCAGTTTACACGTACAAAATTTGTTTTCAGTCCTAGCCAAGGGTAGTAGTAATTTAATCGTCAGGACCGGCATCTACTTCCTTGGGGGGCTCCCTGCCCTGAGCCAGATGTTTCTTGTTGAATCTGGTAATTTTCAAAGTAAGGTCCAGATTGGAGTATCAGAGCAATGGCTGGCCTCTGTGAACAGAACTGAAGGAAGAACTTGGGGCAGCGGAGGGGGGAGGGTGTGAATAAACCGTGTGCTACAGAGCACTTCGCGACTCCAGACTCCACGGCTTTTTCTTTCTCATGGCAGCCCTGGGTGTAGGGGTGTGTGTGTCATTACTGGCCTCATCTTGTGGGTGAGAAGATTGAGCTTCCAGAATTTTCCAGAGTCAAGTGCAGGGGTAGGACCCAGCATATTTCGGGAGATGGAGGCCTGGTGCCTGGCATATAATGGGTCCTCACACACCATTGTGACTCTAGATTCCAAACGCTGAGGCTTTTTTCTTCCATCTTGCCCTCTTTGCCTCTAGAAAAAGTAATGTATCCTGAAGGCTATTTTTTCAAAATATCAGAAAATCCTTGCAGGGCTGTGATGTCATGTTCCTCCATAGGCCCCTCTGGTGTCCCTGGGGGCCATGCCTATGGTTTGCTTTTATCCATCCAGAGGTTATATGAAAACAAATGTTGGCAGTATAACATCTGTCTTCAGAGGGACTCGGGCCTGCCCCAATATTTGTCTCTGGGAGTCAAGAAGAAATGTGAGAGGCCGTGGAGGAAGAAGACCCTGGCTTTGTTTTGTCAAGGTCTATGCTGCCTAAACAGTTTCATCTTTAAGCCCACACAGCCCTCCTCCAAAAGAAAAAAACAACCCCCCAAATGTAGCCCTCCCTGGCTTTGTCTCTGTATTCCTAGCCCAGCCCCAGAGGAGGATGGGAAGAGCCATGCCCAAAGGTCCCTGGTATGAGGCTCCAGGGAGAGCAGAGGGGGTCAGAGGTCAGACCTAAAACAAGCCAGGAAATTTTATGACATTTTTGTCACCCTAAAAAGCAGCCCATACACATCCCTTCTAATCCCTCATGGGGGCATGGTGAGCATCAACAGAAGAACAAGGAACAAGGTTGGTGCCTAAGTAATGTCCATTCTATAAGCCCCTTGCCCAGGCCTCAGTGCAGGTTTGTGAGGTAGAAGCCTACGAGCTTCCCACCCCAGTAACGTGGAGGCAGTTAAGTTCGGCTAGGGTGGCTCTGCCCCCTGCAGAACTCTGTGGCCAGCCCCCTGGCCAGGCTTCATATCATGCTGGGTATGTGCAGTGGGGAGGTTCTGCCCAGGGGACTTCCCATACATGACTCTGGTCTTTGCGTGGCCAGTGTCAGAAATGACCCACAGATGGCTTCTCACTACACATCTGCCAGGCCAAGGCGAACAGGAACACGGCTCCCTGTGCCTCATGGCAAATTGGCCTTCAATTACGGCCACTTTGGAGCCCAGGTGATTACAAATTGACTTGGCTGCTCTCTGTAAGCCGCCTCATTTTCTCTTTTTTCTTTCTCTCTGGTTCCAAGAAGAAGGGAAATCCAGGCTTGGGAAACGTCATTTTCATAGTTCAGTCATCCCTTTGATCTAGAAGCCACCTGAAGAGAAGCAGCAAGGCTCGGGGAAGGCTGGGTGTGACCCGCGCCTGGGCCTTTCAGGCCAGTCTGTGTCTGCAGCACAGTGATGGGAGGGTGAGGGGCCCTCTGGTGACAACGAGGGCAGCCTTGGGGATCCTTGAGCCAGCAACAGGAAGTATGCTGTCTGGGGGTGGGTGCAGAGATGAAGAGCTGAGTTAAAGCTAATGGTGACTGGTTCCACACTCCTGTGTCACTGAGCTGCACGCTGGGCCACTAAGAAGAATAAGGCAAGTCTCCTGCCCCGGAAAGACTTCCTGGTCAGAAGACAGGCAGACCTGGATTCCATGGGTTTCCTAATTCTGTGACTCCGTCATATACCTTCATTTAGCTTCAGTTTATTATCCTCTAAAATGGGGCTAATAATATCTGTTTTATACAGTTGTGAAAACTAAAACCATGTATACAAAGCATACATAGCATGTTTGCAAATATAAAGAATGTGTTCCTTAAAGGGCTGCTGGCCAGGGGATGTAACTCAGAGGTAAAATGCTTGCCTAGCATGCTTGAGGTCCTACGTTCAATCCTCGGCACTCCAAAAAAAAAAAAAAGAAAGAAAGAAAGAAAGAAAGAAAGAAAGAAAGAAAGAAAGAAAGAAAAGAAAAGAACCAACTCTGGTCATTTTTTAATGGACCAGAGGAGTGAAAAAAAACCATCCCTGGCCACAGAGCTAGTAAGTGGTGGAACCAAGACAAACTCAGCTTCAGACTGCTCATCTGGGCTCATTTTTCTTCAGATGAGCATGGAGATGATTGGCCTGCCTATACAGGTGGGCAGCACGCATGAATAAGTGGCAGCCACATCATTCTATGGAGCTGGGAGCTGGTGCAGTTCACTTGTTTAAAAAGAGACAAGCAACCTTGCCTTGCCTGACCCTCCCTGGTAGGAACGACTGCACCTGCCTAAGCCCCTGGTTCCAGGAGCAGACAAGGATTATGTGTTGTGCTCAGAAGCCTGTCCTCTATTGGCATTTAATGGATTCACTGTCAGTAAAGATTCCGTGGTGCAGGAGACTGATATGATTTGTAGATGCAGCAGGAAACTTCTCACATTTGGAAACTGGTGTTTTATAAGTCAAGGCCACTCTTGCCTCCTGCAAACTTGATCCTTGTGAAATAAAGCCCCTTTCCAGTCTTCACTGGCGAGGGATGAGAGGCTGTATAGAGTGGATGAAGGGGGCAGCCCTTGCATTTGCAAAGACCTGGGTTCAAAGCAAGGCCCCACTGCCGGCTTGCTTGGAAAGGCAGGACAAGGAAAGGAAGTGATGCTTTCTGAGCATCCAACCATACCAGGTCACCTGTATCAATGTGGAGGAATATAGGTATAGCTGACCCATTTTACACATCAAGGAAACCAAGGATCAGAAAGCTTACTCATCTTGTCTAAGGTCTCAACATCAGTTACTGACAGAGGGGCTTGTTTGACTCTAAGTCCCTCTCCATTTCACCATGTGACAAGTCACCAAACCTCTATCCCCACCCCCACCCCCACCAATGTAAAAGGGATAACGTTAGATTTTTCCATTTACCAAGTCTGGACCAGGGATCAAATGACCCTTCACCTCCCAGGTGTTTGCATGAAGAAGGCTAGAAGGCTAGAATTCTCCCACCTGAGCAGCTCACGTTCTTTGACTGTTTGCAGCTGATTCTCAGATTACGAGTCTTTTGAACACTTGCCAGTACCTCAACCTTCTAATTAAAACCACATTATCCATGATGATTCTTAATGATAGCGTTTGTGGAGTCGGGATGCTCTCTGGTCTCAAGTTCAGTTTGAAATTTTCCCTTCTGAACAGCACATGCTGTGGCCTCGATAATGGGAAAGGTAGAGGTTGTGTGACTAGATTCCGTAGCCTGCGTATTCTCTCTGACTTCAGAAACCTCTACTTGGGGCGGCTCAAGCTGCCTGGCAGATGGTTTGGCAGCCCAGGTGTCAAAGACACATGCCAACTATTTCTAGTTTATTACTTTCATTGTATTAGCTCTGGGCCCCTCGCCCTCCACCCTTCCAAGGTATAAGTGAAAAGAAGCAAGAGGATCAGTATTTGCTGGCTGTTGTTACCATCGGCCTCCAGGGCACACCTCTGACTGTGTCCTCCCTTGGGCCAAGGACCTTTGCACCTGCAGGCTTGGTGAGCTCCAGGCATTAGGTCCAACCTTGACCTGAAACTGGAGGACCTTAAGGAGCATCATTCTGAGTGATGGGTCTATAGAAGTCCATTGAACAATTGTCTTTACTTCTGAATAGCTTTAATTTTTTTAAATAAGCTCTTTAAGAAGTGGCATAACAGCCCTTTGAGGCCCAGCATCCCGTCTAGATGTTACTTGGCTGGTCCAGACTGTGGGCTCCAGTCTCATAATGGAGGCCTAATTCCTTAGTACACTGACCATGGCTTGCCATGATGGGTCCTAATGTGCCTTTCCAGCCATCTCCTCCCACCTGGATGCAGCCTATGCCTTGAAATGCTGAACTTCTGGCATTGCCTATACATGATGCTTTGCTCAGGCCGCCTCCTCTGCCCTCACCCACCCCGTCTCCCATCCCCCCACCATGCTAACTCCTATTCTTCCTTAAATATGCAGCTTTTTCCAGGAAGCCTTTGCCACTGATTCTGTCGAGGTGAGGTGTAGCCACTGTGCTCACACTACAACCAGCACAGACTTCCAGCCATGTCTTGCTCATTTTGGCTCCTCAATATGGCCTGTTACAGAGCAGTACCTTAGTAATTGTGCAGTGACCAGGTGGATGAGTGAGGATGCAGGTGATCCATTAGTTACCTAATGAGCTTCTACCTCACTCCCAAGCTTCCTTCCCAGAAAGTCCTAGAGACCATTGGCACCCATGGCACCTGAAGGCCCACGTGAGGTTCAGAGTCCAGGAGGTACACCTGGGGCAGGAGCTTTAGGAGTTGGAATCCAAGAGAGAAAGTGATAAAAGTCAGGATTCCTACCACGCCTAGACAAACCTGGTATGGAGTCCTTTCCACTCGAAGGTAGAGCTCCTCCAGGGTTCTTTTTCACTTGTTATCATCTTACAAATTCTCAGTGATTGCTTTGGTTTCCCACTGGTATAATGAAGTTGTGAGATCTGCAAGATCTAGAATCCAGCAGTCATTGCTTGGGATTCCAGCTCCACCGATCCTAGTGCTCTGACCTTAAGCGAGACAACTATGTGTGAGGTCTTTAGCATCGATGCTCTCAGGGAGTGTCATGGAGGGATTCCTTTCCTCCTCTGGAAAATGAGGGCATTGAATGAGGCAATAAAGGTAAGTACAGGAAACTGATGCCACACTCACATGGGGTCACCTAGGAGATTTTGGTGAAGGGCAGGGTGTCTGGACACCAATAAGGGCAGCACAGCACCCCAGGAGTAGCAACTGCTTGAATTCATCAGCACCCCTAAAGCCTAAGTGGGAAGGGGTAGGAGGAGTTACTGTAAGGGAGCAGTAGCTACACAAGATGCTGCAGAGGACTCATGGCCTTGGGTGGGGGAAAGAAGCCCCTGCTAACCCATAGCCTAGCAGGGAGGAGTCGGAGAGTAAATATCTCAATGCCTCTCTTCTCCAGCCCCCTCAGGCTAGTGCCTCCCCTTGGATAAACCCAACCAGCAGTGAAAGGGAAAGGAACACACTTTCTGTTACCCCAGAAGGTCAGTCTCCTGGGGGAGGAAGGGTAGAGAACGGGGCTGGAGGGCAGCTAGAGACCATCAGCCCAGCTGTGGCAGGTTCTCAGGTAGGCCCCCTTTTTTCCCTTACCTTATCAGCCCCTCCACCTGGACAGAAAAAGGGACCAAAGAGAGGATCAAAGGACTCTGGGCCTTCTCTATAGGTCCTCACAAGAATGTGTTAGGGATGAAGTTGAAATGGGCAGAAAGAAGAAAGGATTTTTAATTTTGATTATCTGTGGATTTCTTTCATCCATGTTATCTCTTCTCTCCAGTAGCTTGGATCATTGGCACTTCCTCGCCTCCCTTGACTGTGGCTCTTCACCATGCTGAATGCACATCAAAGGTGCTTTTGTGAGGAGCCGTGCGCCATGGTTTTAATTAATTTTAGTTTTATTTTTACATTTGATCTAATGGAGTCAAATGAATCTTTATTGCTCAGATATCCCTAACTAGTGAAATAGGTCAGACTTTCCAGAAGGAGTTCTCTGAACTTCTTTACATGTATAAATAACTTCTGCTAGCCAACTCCAGGCTCCACAGGAGATCTGGCTGCAGTCTGCCAGGGATCTTTGTGAGACGCCGGCAAGGAACCCACAGGCCCCCTGGAGCAGCAGCAGAAGTATCCCTCTCCAGGCTCCAACGGGTCCTACTGCGCGTGGAGCACTGTGCTGAAACTGAGTGGGGGAAGAGACAGATGGACACCTGTGCTGCAGCTTAGAGCCCCACAGGAAAATAAACTTGGACACTTGAGATGAAAATTTGGCAGGCACCTTTATTTTTTTCCCCTGAACCTGACTACCTGTGGGGGAATTTGCCCCAGGCCCATCCCTTCATGGCAACTTCTAGAACTTTCCTGTCACCTGTGCAGGCTGCTGCCTGTGCTCCTTCCACGGCTGTCCTGGGATCCCTGCCATTCCCTGTCATCTGGAAAGCACACAGTGCCGCCGTCAGTCCTGGGAGGGCTGGTCCCCTCCATGGCTTTCAAGGCTGCATGTTAAAGCATCTGTCCCACCCCAGCCTCCACTGTCTCCTTCCTCTCCTTAATTTCTACTTTTTCTGATTTCCCTGGGGGGAGAACATCCTTGGCTTGTCAAAGAAATCTACTGGGGTAACGCAGACAGCCCCCCCCCTTGCCGGGAGCTGCTCCCTGCTTGTGTGGGTGTCTCTGCTCCTTTCTCCCAGTCTCTGCCTGGTCACTGTCGCCCCACTCCTGTGGCACCTGAACGCATAATAACGAACTCAACAGTATGCAAAGTTGTGACATTTATTACAGTCATAATATGTGCAAGGGTAAGGAAAATATAAACAGCCTTTAAACTCACTGCCCAGACAACTTCTGTTAAAGTTGGGCAATCCATGGTCAGAAAGTGGGGAGTTCAGAATGATGCAGCAACACATGACTCAGTTCTGCTCCCCAGCTGCCTCTCTCCAAAGGTGCCCACTGCAGGAGAGTCTTATTATTCTTCCAAGAAAAAGTTTAGACCTGAGTTTTATTTACACCACAGAGACCACCTTACTCTCTGTTCTGCACCGAGTGTTTTCCCTTGACAACATAGCTGGGGCTATTTCACTGTTACTTCCTCCAGAAGTCACTCGCTGCAGTGAAGGGCTGCATGTTCTTTCATTATTAGAATGTACCAGAGATTGCTCTCTGCTCACAGACACTTGGGCTTTTCTAGATTTTTTGCTAGTACAGACAACTCTTTAGTGAACTCTGAAGTCTCTTTGGGCATATTTTTTGGGGGTGGTTATAACTGGAGAGTAAATTTCTAATAATCAAATGGATGGACCAAAATGTTTTAAATTTTGATTTGCTATTTCCAAATTTTCTGGCACAAAAACCTTCCCAGTGGACTCCCCCGCATCAACAGCCTCTGAAAGTGTCCCTTTCCTATGGGCAAACACCAGAAATTATCAAGCTTTTGTGCTTTTGTCAACAAGATAAGAAAAAAAATGGCATCTCATTGTTGTTTAGATCTGTATTTCTTTAATTTTCTGTGCCACCAAACATCTTTTCATATGTTTATTAGCTGTTGGTATTTGTTCTTCCCTGAATAAAACATTTATATCCTTTGTCTATTTTTTTCGACTGGATTGGAAGTAAGCTTTAAATTGTTTTGTGAAATCCAAAGCAGGATCCAAATCTCAAGTATTTTAATTTTATCATTGATTTTATTTCAGCTTGTTTTGAAATGCCAAATCAGAGGTGGAAGGAAGAGGTTCCAAACATCTTTATCCTCTGCTGCTTTAACAGGGGACCCTCCATACCCTCTTGGGACAGTCTGTTGTTTCCACACCAAGTAGAACAAGGCAATGAATTATTTAGGATCCCATTGGTTCAGAGGGAAGGCTACACCAATCAAACCATTCTCTGGCAGCTGCTAAGCACCAGGCACTAAGACACGGATGGGCCGTGAGACCCTGTGCTGTCCATTTAGATAAGGCTTCATCAACCCCTTATTGAGAACCTCTGGAGGTCACATCCTTGACACCATCTGCTGAACCATGAAGATCAGCAGCACACCAAGGAGTCTGACAGGCTGTGATGATTTTCCACTCCAGTGCAGGATGGTTTCCTCCCCCTGGCATGAAAGAGACTCATTTTCTGGGCAAGCTCTTCATGCAGCAGACACCTTATAAGAGGGAAATGAGCCTCTCTGGGGACATTGATGCATTTGCCCAGGTCTCAGGTGCTCAGGCCCTGGGTGTGAGGGCAGGTGAGTGTAGGTGATGCTATTGGCCCTGGTAGATGTGTTGTTAGCCATTTGTCCATTTATCTATCCATTCCTACAACAAGCATGCGCCCAGATGCAGTTTGGTAAGAAGGTTAAATATTGAGGTAAACCTCAGTTCTGGAACTTACTTGAGTGACACTGGGAAGTGACATTCCTTCTTGGGGCCTTTGAGTTTCCCTTCCTGTAAAATGGGGTCAGCAAAGACCACTGCAACGTCGTTAAGTCCATTGAGATAATTTGTGAATTAAGCAACTGTTGCCACAATCATGCTGTATTAATGAGCCACTTGAAAATTCAGGGGCTTAAAATAATAATGTATTTCTGTGAGTGAATCAGGCAGTCAGCTGGGTGTTTGCTGATCTAAACTGGGATGGCTGGGTTTGGCTCCAATCTGCAGGGTGGATCCAGGTCTGCTCCCTGAGTCTCTCATCCTCCTTGGACGAGTGGCAGCTGGGGCATGTGCTTCTCATGGTGGTGGCAGAGAAACAGATGACAAGCCCCACCATGAAAAACCATTCCAAGCATTTCCTTGTATCTAACATCCTATTGGCCAAAGCAAGTCATGGGACCAAGCCTAAAGTTAGAGGGTAAGGATGCCACTCTGCCAATAGTGGCAAAGTACTGAGAAGTCCAGGGCAAGGAGCACTAGGTAAAGGGCACAGAATTAGGAATAATGATGCAGACTTGCACTGTAGATAGCTCAGGGCACATCGCAGTTGCCCTGGTTTTCTGGCTGACATACCAGAGAAACCTGCCTGACAGTGCGTTCTCTCCATGTGTGACTGCTAAGTCTTGTGCTTCTTTCATTCCATGGTTCTCTCATTTTTTCTTTCTTAAATCTACAGCTTCCCAGACTTTGATCCCTTTAAGATAATAAAAGGAAAACAATATTCAAAGTTTTCACAATTTTTTTCTTTTCCATTATTAGTCCATTAATTGTCAGTTTGCGGCCATCCTCAGCTATTGTCTCTTCAAATATTTCCTGTCCTTCATTCTCTCCTGAAATTTCCATGAGTCACCTGTTGATCTGATTTACTCTTCTTTGTTTTCACAGATCTGTCTTGTTTCCCATCTATTCCCTTGTGCAGCATCATGGGAAATTTCCACGAACCTATTTTTGAGTTCACTAAATCTTCCTTTAGCCGTACTTAATCTGCTATTTCCTTCAGCTTCTGAATTTTAATCTTAATGACTGAGTATTTTCCACCTTTCAAACTTTACTTGGTTATTTTTCAAACCTGCTTTTATATTTTTGTAGTTACAAGAACATAATTTTGTTCATTTAATATAATTTGCATTCCTTCATCTTTTGAGTCATTTAAATACCTCTATAATCTCTTGGATTATTTTAGTATTTCAAGGGTGTTCTCATTCTTGTTATGCCTGCTGGTGAAGTGTTCTTGGGTGATATATTATCTTTTGTAAGCTCATCTTCAGGTGATACAGTTTTTGTTGCCCCCCATGTGATTTCTCTGCATTCAAGGTTATATCAATATCCCCATAAAATCTATAGTACTTTTTTTTACCTGATTTGACCAGGCACCAACAGACAGTCTACTGGTTTGGGGTTAGTTTTTATATAAACTTCTTGGTTGAGGTTTCCATTAACTCATAGATAATATAAATTTTAACTTCGTGCTCACATGTGTCACAGGCTTCTGTCTTTCTATATCATGGGCTAATTATTTTTTCTATCCAAAGACCTGAGCAGAAGCAAGTGTCTTGGCCTCCTATAGAGCTAGATGGGTTGATATCTCATACATGGGGGGGGGGAGAGAAGAGACTTCCAAGGCCCAGGCCTTATGCAGGGGCCTCAGGGCTTGGTTCTAACTCTGCCTCATGTAGCCTGAGTTCACATCTTCTTCCCCAGGAGGATGTTGAAACCCCAGCCCCTACCTACTAAGGTTTACTTGTCTCCTATACTTCTGAGCCACCACAGCTTCTGCTTTTTTTTTTCATGCTCTAGTTAAATGGTCCTTATTTGATCGGTTTTTCTTTCCATTTCATTTTGTTCCATATTTCTATATGGCTTTGGTGGGGTGGGAATCTAAATTCAGTCCCTCCGCCCCACTCCCGTCACCTTACATACATTGTCAGAACCAGAATTTGAACACTTACAACTTCTCAAAAAAAAAAAAACACTAATAGATCCTGGTATTTTAAGCTTCTTCTCAAGATACAGCTCAAAGAAATGTGGGTTCATTAAATAGTTGGATAGTTAGACACCTGTTAGAGGTTAAAAGCAATTGAGAATTTAAGCTTTGCCTTGCAAGTTACTGTCTAGAGTTGCCTTCTATTGACTCCTGTAATAATGAGAATTTCAATTATTCATTTTCAATTAGGAGTATGGCATAATGATCACAAATGTCATTAGAAAATGTAATTGTGTCTAATGTTGGATTGATAGAAGGCAATATTACGTAGGAAAACAGTCACCCTCAATTAGAAGAACAAAAGTTACAAGCAGAACTTTTGCAAGATGCTGAAAGGAATGCAGGGGAGCGGGGTTGGCCTTCGGTGGCTTGAGAATGTGTGGCTCTGTCCCCACTTGGGACCAATGTTCCAGTCTCAGTACTCCTAGGGGCAGAATTGACAGTCACCAGATGTCAGTTCGAATTCTAGCTGTACCACTTCTGACCTATATCCTTGGCAGGTGACCTCAGCCCAAACAAAAACAATGGCCATGTGGCAAGAAAGGAGCCTCCATTTGGCAAAGCCAGTACTGTTTGTGCCTGCTTAGTGTCTGGCGCTTTGCTTAACCCTATGCTTGAATTGTCTCACTTAATCTCACGGCCAACTTTCTAGGAATTTCCTTAGATGAACACTGTTGCAGAGCACAGACGGTATGTTGGCAATCATTGATGCATAGCGAGTGTTTACATAGTGAGTGAATAATGGTGCCCTACTGCGGATAGTGACTGGTTCCTCAGCTCCCACTCTGTGTCAGTTACTTGAACCATCACCTAACACACACCACAGCTAAGATACACCAGCCCACCTCCTGAGATCAGTCTTCTTGTAAATATGGGGAAACTAGCTGGGAGAAGTTAGGTAAATCACCCAAGGCCATAGAGCTGGGGAGTGACAGATCTAAAATCCAAATCCTGATCTCTTGTTTATTAGCATTGTATATAGAGAAAGTGAAGAAGTTGGGTAGATTCCTCAAATAAAGTGTCTTGAATGTTTCAATAAGTTTGGGTAGCCCAGGGCCTTTTTGGCATAATTCCTATTTTTCAGGAGAATTTCACAGACTGAGTTTGCTGAGTCGATGGATTTGAAGTAGGACCCGGCACTGTGCCTGGCATATATAAAGGCTTAATAAATATATAATGATTTAGTTACTTAATGGTATAGTTACTCGCTGAGAGGTCACACTGTTATATCTTTTCAAAGGTGGTCTAGAAGCATGATAGAAACTCATGGGCTAGGTTTGGGACTAGGGAACTATGTTCAAGTCTTGGCTATTGTGCTTACTAGCTCTGTGCCTGTGAGGAAGTGGATTAAATCTCTCAGTGCCTCAACTTCCTCACCTGTAAAATGGTGCACTTAGAATAGTCCCTACAGACAATAATTGCTAGATGAAAGTCATTGTTTTGCTGTAAACACTCAAGCAAGTGCAACTTATTAATAATTGTTACTGCATGCTACTAAGATTGTGTTCATGATACTGAATAAAAATTAGTGAAGACAAAATCATTCCAGAAAATCAGGTGCAAACGCCTAGACCCCACAGGTAGTATCATCAGGTTGAAATGCAGAAGACCTTCTTCTTCTTTCCATTTTTTCTTTCCTACTTTCTCTAAACCTGGAAACCAACTCCTGCTACCCCAGAGAGGAAGCCAATGGAGGTAACACATCAGCAGGAGTGTGTGTGTGTGTGTGTGTGTGTGTGTGTGTGTGTGAGCGTGTCTTCCCACAAAAGGAACAAAAACAGCCCATTATTCAAGTCTCTGCTGAAAAATTCTCGGCAGAAAAAGTTGACCATATTCAGCAGAAGATGCTGTAGTTTCCATGGCAATTAATGGTGTTAAGTACACTTCATAACTCAAAGGTCTCCAGCGAAGATGAAGGAGGAGAAGGAAGAAAGGTGTGTGTGGTTTTTTAAAAATAGTATTTGGAGACTTCCCCACCCCTTGAAAATACTTTGACTGCCTCTATTGGGCAGGAGTCTGATATTTTTAATTCTTGGGAAGATGTGCAAGATGATTTCATCAATAGAATCAGAGATACAATTGAAACACCCCAAACAGATGCTCCTCAGCAAAGAGGACTCCTCTGAAAGAAGCTTCATGCATTCACTCTCTGTGGCCAGCAAAATGCTGTCCTCTGGTGCTGGTGGGAATTCTCTAACACTGGGGTCCCTGGCCACCAAGGGAAGGTGTCCCTTGCCTTAGTGCCCAAATTCATATGCACTCTCAGCAGGGAGAGGTTTGTAGGACCTTGCTCTAACCTGAGGCATGGAGGCCATTGAGTGAAAACAGTCAACTGGGATTTATTTATTAAATGCCTACGGTGTGGCCAGCTTTGCCCAGGTATTTCACCTAATTCTGAAGGAGCCGAGTATCTTTTTTGGAGGGGCCTGAGCCTCCGAGGAGCCAAATGAAGTTCCACACAGGACACACAGGGACTCTAACACTTCAGGGAAGGCTGCCACAAAGCTCCAGAAGAATCCTGTCATCTTGGGCTCTTCCATCTTCAACAAGACGGGAGGCACACCCCGTGCCTTCCTAAGGAGCCTGAGGACTGGCCATCAGGATGTGCAGGCCTTCCATGCCCTCTTATGAAAACCCCACCACAATTCTGGGCCATTCAGTAGCCCACTTAGTTCAGTGTCCTAACCTATAAAACAGGGACGAAGGAACACAGAGCCACAGGCAATGTTCAATTGCTCTGGGAGTCCAGAAAATTCCCTTGTCTTAACTCTGTCCTTTAGTTTTAAAAAACATTTCTGAAGAATGTGAGCCTGGTGTGCAAAGAGGCCATTGTGTATACTAGAAATGGCCCCAGAGCATCGCCTGGGAGAGATGGGGGTTAAATCCTGGCTCTGTCACTTCCTGGCTGGGAGACATTGAAAACATTCACATATTTCCGCTGCTGTAGAATAAATTATTAATGGCTACATTGCAGTGCTGTTGTAAGGATTAGTGATGATGAAGGTAAACACCCAGTGCGGGATCTGGACCCAGCGGGTGAGGTGGCGGCTGTGGTGATGATTTCTGCTGCTGGAAGGGGAAGACGGAGCCTCCTGGCCACTCACCACCAGGAATCAGCATGCCCTGCAGGAGGCGCAAGTCTCCCCATCCTGTGCTGAATGTCTCAGCTTTTGACTCCAGGGATATTGTGGAATGCCCATAGAAGAGAAGCCTTGTGTTTTTTGTTTTGTTCTGTAGCTTTTAAATATTCCGTTGTGAAATATGGTGGTCATACAGAAAAGTGTACCATATCTCTATGGTCTGTCTGTCCACCAAATAATCACAATGAACACCTTGTCACCACCACCCAGAACCACACGGAAGACATTCCCAGACCCTTCCCAGGCCCTCCCAAGAAACAAGCCTCGAACCTGCCCCTCGGCCCAGCCAGTGGGTAAACACCACGCACACTTTACTAACAACCTCATCCTTCCTTTTCTTTAGTGTTTTGAGATCTAAGTATGTGTACCAACTACTATACCTTCGTTTTCTTCTTTTCGCACTTCCTCTACACGAAATCAAACAATGCATTTGTGTCTGGCCATCTTTGCTCAACACCAAGTTTTTAAGATGCATTCAATTTTGTACATAGTTCAAATTAGTTCATATGTGATATTCTGTTTTACATGTCTAGAAGTTATCTATTCCTCTCTTGGAGGGGATTGGGATATTTCCAGTGTTTGTTACAAATAGTAGTTGGTGCTAAGGATATTTTTATATGAATCTTGTAGGTATGCCTATCTGTTGGGTTTATTCCTAGGATTGAAATTGCTGGTTCCTGTATAATGAGTAATTTCACCAAATAACACCAAATTATTTTCCAAAGTTCTCTGCCTTGTCTTTTCATTAGCTTACACTGTCGGGAGACGGCTCTGCCAGTCTCATGTAGGGAGGCCCCAATTTCTTCATCTTTTTTTTTTTTTTTGCAGTACTGGGGCTTGAACCCAGGGGCATTCTACCTCCAAGCTCTACCCCCAGCCCTACTTTTATTCTTTATTTTGAAACAGGGTCTCACTAAATTGCAGAAGACCTCACTAAGTAGCTGAGGCTGGCCACGAACCCATATCTTCCTCTCTCTGCCTCTTAAGTACTGGGATTACAAGTGTGCATCACCATGCCCTGACTTTCTTCATCTTTAAAATCTGAGAAATAAAAGACATCTCACAAGGTTGTCATAAAAAGAGAATGAAATAACTTTTATGTGCTTAGCACATATCTAGTGCAGAGTAGGGTCTTAATAATAACTAACATTAGCCAGCTGTGGTGGTGCATCCCTGTAATCCAGTACTTGGGAGGCTGAGACAGGAGGACCACA
Source organism: Glis glis (assembly GCA_004027185.1). Taxonomy (NCBI): domain Eukaryota; kingdom Metazoa; phylum Chordata; class Mammalia; order Rodentia; family Gliridae; genus Glis; species Glis glis. Next base: position 130,815 of record PVJS01000160.1, on the reverse strand, counting down.
GGTTCCAGGTCAGCCTCAGTAACCTTGCGAGATTTTCAGCAACCTAGTGCAACCCTGTTTTAAAACAAAAAATAAAATAGGGCTGGGGGTGTAGCTCGGAGGTAGAATGTCCCTGGGTTCAATTACCAGTACCACAAAGAAGAAGAAGAAGATTAACAATAATTACTACCATATATTACCATAAACTCTGTAAATGTGGCACATTTACCCTTTCTGTGAAGACATCTGTGGATTGGGGGCTGTAATTATACGGAGACGTAACCTTGCCCTCTTGCACTGCTTGCTCTCTCTCTGTCTCAGATCTCAGCTTTAGGGTCTCCTGTTCTGCCGCCTTGATCCTTTTTTTCTTTCTTCCTTTCTTTTTTTTTTTTTTACAGTACTGGGGATTGAACCCAGGGACATTCTACCTCCGAGCTACACCCCCAGCCCTATTTTTTATTCTTTATTTTGAAACAGGGTCTCACTAAGTTGCGGAGGGTCTCACTAAGTAGTTGAGGCTGGCCACGAACCTGCGATCCTTCTGTCTTAGCCTCCCAAATACTGGGATTACAAGTGTGCACCACCACACCAGCTTCCTTTCGTTTTTTTAAGTGTTATGTTCTATGTACTTTTCATGTGGCATCTTATTTAATTTTTTAACATGCTATGATGCCAATTCCATTATTATCCCTGCTTTCCAGGTCAAGAAACTGATGCATGGAAAAGTGAAGTGCCTGGCCCCAGGCTGCCCAGGTAGTAAAGATCCAGGCTACTGTGCTCACCTTCCTCCTCCAGGGAGGGTAACCAGCCAGCCCTCTAAGGGAAGGACTTGTGCCCATTCATCAGCCTCCTGGCTTGGGTCTCATTACTACAACCTGGGCTTTCACAGTGAGGTTGCCTCCTTCAATGTGTGCAGATGGACATGGAGACTGAGAAATGTCCTGTGCTCATCACACAGTCACACATGCAGCAGCTGCGGGCTCCTGCTGCTCTATAGTGACCACAGCATGCAGGTATGCTGCCTTCAGCCAGCCCAGACTCATTCCAGTAGGAGAGCAGCCATGGCCATGAACAGTTGGCATAGAAAAAGACGTCTTTCTGGGCTCAGAGATGAAGATAAAGGGCCATGAAGCTCAGAGTCCTTCTTTCTGGAGGAATGCAGAAAGGCTTTCTGGAGAAGGTATCCTCCAAGGCCTTGCTCCCCTCGCTACCTTTGCTGGGGGAGGGCGGGTCCCTGTTAAGGAAGCCTCTTCCCCCAGCCATCACCTGGCTGGGCTCTGCTCTCCTCCAGTGTGGAGGTCTCTGGCTGTGTCAGGAGGCCCTGGGCCAAGCTCCACACCTAGCCGTGAGTCTCCTTTCCTGGCTTCACTTCCCCCGCCTCTCCCTCTAGTCTGCAAGGGACACGGGCTCGTGAAAGAGATGACTGTTTGTTTTATAACAGGAGCTTAACATGATTCATTTCAGATTCCCCAAGGACTTTTGTAAAGTTTGGACTGAGTCATAATATATTTTTTTATTAAACTCCAAGACCCAACAAGCAGGAAGCTCTGTTCGACAACATAATATAACTGATGTACTGCAAAGCGGCTTTTTTATGGGTGAGTCCTCAGGCTGCTCCAGAAATCCTCTGGCCTGTCCTATCAGCGCCTGATTCTGGAGGGAGGCTAAAAGGGCTTTGGAGACTTGTCATTTCAACCCACCACACATGTGCGCATGCGCGCGCGCGCGCGCACACACACACACACACACACACACACACACACACACATACACACACACACAGCCCTGTTCCAGCCACACCTCCAGACCCTTGCAAGAACAAGGGCCTAACATGTCCAGCAGAACACATAAAGGCCCAGAGGGAGGATCTGAGCAGGGCGAGCACTCCCCGCCCACCCCGAGAGTACTGTAGGGCTATGTGTAAGGCAGTGATTCTAGGAGGGTGGTCCTGGGCCAGCCCAGCAGCACTGTCACTTAGGACTGTGGTAAAATGCTAATTCTGAAGCCCCGTCCCAGATCTACTAAGTCACAGGCTCCGGGGGTAGGCCCAGCACTTGTGTTTGAAGGGGCTCTCCAGATGGTTTTGATGCCTGCTAGAGTTTGAGAGCCACTGGCGCAGGGGGCTCACTTCTCCAAGTGTGGTTCCCTGGACCAGCAGCCTCAGCGGCCTCAGCATCCCCTGGCAGCTGGTTGGAACTGTAGACTTTCGGGACCACCAGTCCAGACCTGCCACATCAGAATCTGCATTTGAGCAGACCACCAGTTGGGGTGTCATCCACATTCAAGTTTGAGAAACACTCCTGCAGCCACCACTGGACTTGGGCTAGTGGGTCAGGGACCTCTGCTGGGCACATGACTTCTCCATGTCATTGGTACACTGGATCAGTGCATGGGGAGGGTTTGCTCTCCTGGTTGCACCCAGGTTATGAGAACGCCTCCCACGGCCCTGGCTGCACAGAAGCCCGCAGAACCTTCCTACCCCTCCCCAGTGAGCCTGTGACCTCTCTCCCCTAGGACACTTGCCCTCTGCTCCCTGGTGACACAGGCTCTGTTCTTGCAGCCCGTCCCCCCTCTTGTGTTTCTGCTTTCTCCCATGATTAAATATCCCCTGCAGCGTTTTGTTGGAGTTCTCTGATTCTACTGTGGAAAGGCTCACATGGCTTCCCCTTTGAAGTGTTTCATGTTTTGTTTAAATTCAGCATTGCCCTCTGATGGGGGCACATCCAGTGACCTTAGAGCACAAATCAGCAAGAGCTGCTTCTCCAGCACCATCCAAATGGACCCCAGAATCCACTGCACGGGGGTGCATTTGGGGACAGTCCTTGATGTATGCACCAAAGCCTTCCCATGTGCATGGGCTACTCCAAAAAAGGGGGAAACAAAATTCCTAGAGCCTGCTACATTGCTGAAAAGTGCTAAAAATGGCCTCAGCAGCGCAGATCTCTCCTTTCCCTTCCCTGCCTCCTACCACGTCGTGGATCTGTGAGGGACAAGCACAGAGCTCAACACCCCTAATGTAAGGGATGCAGCCAGAATCAAATGGGGGGCAGGGAACAAAGGGGAGGGGATAAGAGGGGTTGGAAATCCATTGTGCCATCCTGGAGCCACCAAGGAGGAGTTAGAGGAACAAACCCTTCCCAGCCCCCAAGCCTCAGACTAGCGGTCATTCCCCTTCCCAGAGTGTAAGGTTTAAAAAGATATCTGATCAGGGCCTGCCTGTGTGCACCGAGGGCCCTTGCACACTTGGTCAGAAAAGCAGTTTGGCAGTAAGATTCAAGAGCCTCGAGAAAGTCTGTATTCTTTAACCCGGTAATTCTACTTCTGGGAATCTGTCCTAAGAAAATAAACTGAAGTGCAGACAAAACATATCCACACGGGTGTTCACTGCAGCTTTATTTATGAGTGAAAAATTGGAAACCACTAAATGCTCCACTTTAGGGAATCGGTTGGGTAAATTATGATTCATTCATAGAATGGAATATTTTGTAGTCGTTAAAAATGATGTTTACAGAGCTTTTAATGACATGGGGAAATGTAATGGTATACCATTAAGTACAAAAGGCAGGAAGTAAAATCACACACACAGTATGATCTCAGCCATGTAAAACAATTATGGAAAAATTACAGGAAGGAAACACACACACACACACACACACACACAACATTAAGAGTGGCTGTCTTGAGGTAGTAAGACTGGATGATTTTTATTCTTTTCTTTCACCCTTTCTGGGTTTTTGTCTACATTTGGAAGCCATTGCTCATCAGCATTAGGTGTTTTTTTAAGCCTCATAGGGGATGAAACAAAAAGCAGCATTAGTCTGAGGAATATAACAGCCTCTTCCCTCCTGAACTTATAGTGCTTTTGCCATCAGAGAAAAAAATTAAATAGACATTATTTACCAAATCGAAATCAAATCAAAATAAATAAATAAAGCATCTGAGCCCCTGCAGAGGGAGGCCTCTGCTCCTAAAATAAGTGATTGCCTGTCCTCCAGCTTATCATTTTTTGGGAATCTTAGAAAACCAACCACTGTGAAATTGACTTCTAACTGATCTTAATTGAGATGGGCCCCAAACGCAAGGATCAGAAATGCAATTGGGCCAGGCGCCCCACGGCTGGGCTGTCGATGGGGACTGCACTGCCCCAGGTGGCAGGGGCGCTGGCTGGGGCTGCCTCTCAGTTCCAGGTCACACACTCTGCCTTTCAGGAATAACTCCAGCGTCTTAGCGTCTGTTGGTTGTGTTTTCACTACCTAAGAGCAGAGTGAGGGTTAATTTTAGACTGCCTGGGTCTGCAAGTGGTCCAGCACTCCCTTCTCAATCCTACCAATCTTCCCTGTCTCCACACTCACCTGCAAACACAACCTGGGTGCTTCCTTCCCTTGCCATAAATGCATTTAACATTTAGTGATGGTCGACAGCAAGTAGGCCTCTAGCATGCTTAATTTCCCACAATGACGTCAGGAATTAAGTACTATCAAGCCCCACTTCAGAGAAACAAACTCCATTAACATTCTTCCTTCTGCCCACTGGTGTAGCTCATATGACTTTGGGGTGAGCCTGTCTCCTTACTAAGATCACCTCCAACGTTGGATCCCTTAATGTGCCCTTAAAGCAGGACACAGGATGCCTAAGGCAGTTCCAGTCCCCCCAGGTCTCCCTGGCCAGCTTTTCCCTGCTCTCCATTTTGGTGCCTGATCCCCTTTCCCTATCCTCCACCTTTTAGGTATCCCCCAAGCGCCTCTTCCAGCAGTCCACTGTCAGATGCAGTTTTGCCTTTGTGTGTGTGTGTGTGTGTATGGTATTGGAGATTGAACCCAGGGCATTCTACCTCCAAGCTACACACCCAGGCCTTTTTATTTATTTATTTTATTTTGAAACAGGATCTCACTAAGTTGCAGAGGGCCTTGCTAAATTGCTAAGGCTGGTTGCAAACCAGCAATCCTCCTGTCTCAGCCTCCCACGTACTGGGATTATGGTCATGTGTCACCACACCTGGCTTATGGTTTACTTAATAAAACAATCTAACTCTTCTTCGCCTGAACTCTGGAGGCCTCCCCTTTTATGTCCACACAGGCCCATTATAGCTTTTCTTTTTTTCTTTTTTTTTTTTTTTGAGAAAAGAGTTTCCTCTAAAAGATACATTCTGATTTCTTTTCAAGCCAATCAGCATCACTTGGGCAGCATCTTAATATCACTTTGCTTGTGTGTGCTTCTTACCACACAGTAGGCTGCAAAATAAAGATAGCAGGGGAAAACATCTAATGTTAAAATGAAAATAACTGATAGATGAGAAAAAATAAAGCAACTGACATGATGTGAAATGGTCACGATACAATGTGGTATTGTATTCCAACAAGTTTGAAAATCTCTGTTAAGACAGGCAATTTTCTGAGGAAATGTAATTTACTCAAATTGACTCAAGAAAAATTAGAAAAACTTTAAAGAAAAATGATGCTATATGCAAAGGGCATATTAAAAATGTTTTGATTGGATTATTTATTTTAAAAAGTCTTGGGTTAAGATGGTTTAGTGCTGAAACTTTTTAAGCATCAAGGAACAAAAGATCCTACTGTTGTTGCATAGTACACAAGTTTTGTGATCAGATGACCTGAGTTTAAATCCTGGCTTAACCTTAACTAGTTGTCTGACCTTGGGTGCGTTACTTCATCTCTCTGAATCTCATTTTCAATAGGAATTCAGCCATGGAAGCAGCCAGGGTAAGACAGAGTAGTCAAGTGGGCTTCCTGGAGGAACTGGCCTGTGATGGATTTATCAGCCCTGGTTACTAGGAGCTTTTGCTCAGACGCTATACTCTTAAAGGATGAACTTGTAATTTGCCTGGCCAGAGTCAGGACAGAGTCCATGTCATGGAAGTGTTCAGTATCCAAAAGCCCTGTTATCTTGGCCACCTGTAGCCATATTAAGCTCTCCATGCAGCGGTCCATTTAATCCTCACAATGACCCTCATTTTTGGATTATTGCCCTCATTTTAAAGATGAGAAAACCAAGGAAAGACACTCCACAGAGCACCTTGTCCAAGGTCACAAGCTATTAAATTCCCAAGCCAGGATTAGAACTCAGGCAGTCTGACCCAGAGCACTTGGCGATAGCCATAGCTTTGGGTTTCCATCAGTGTCTAGCATTTGGAAAGCCTTTGGTAACTGACAGCATGATGCCACATACCTCTGCTCATTTGATTACTGCAACAGTCAGGTGTGCTTATTTTTACAAAGGAGGAACTGGAAAGTTCCGAAGTGACTTGCCCAAAGTCACGTGGTACCTTATCTCTGGGCTCAGCCCTTCCTCTCTCTCGTTGTGACCTTCAGTTTCTTCATTGTTGGGATGGGGATAAGGATGCCTAGCCCACAGGGCAGGGTGAGGATGGAACATACAAAGCCCTTAGCAGAGTGCCCCAGCAGTAGTAAGTGCTGAGTAGATGCCAGTAGTTATTATTATTAAATGACTGTTAGTTCTCTTTGCCCTTCTCGAGCACAGGGACACATGTCTTATAGCACTCTGTGATGCACGGCCCCTATCAGTGTACCCTCATATCAAGTTAATGAATGCCAGGTGTACTGGATAGAGCGAGGGCTCTCGAGTCAATGCATCCAGGTGTCTGCCACCTCCTAAGTTGGCCCCTCACTCTGTGATTAACCTCTCCGATCCTCAGTTTTCTCCTGTGCAAAATGAGGAGGATAACATCTGTCTCAAAGGTACTTGGGAGGATTAAATGAGAGTATGTATTTTGAAAAGTGTCTGACTCAGAATATGCAGCACCAGATAGGACTTCCTTTCCCTTCTTTGGTTGTATTTTTCATGGAACAGAGCCATATTTGTGATACAAAGCAGACATTGCAGGCATTCTGCCGGGTTTTTTTCAGTAGGACTTTTCAAGGCTGGTCTGCTGTAAAAGTGTTAACTGAGCACCTCCTATGAGCATGGGGCTAGGTGAAGATGCAGAGGAAACATAAACGTGACCTCATAGTAACATTTCACCTGTAGCTCAATGGAATCAGGTCCTGGCACAAGCAGAGCCGCCCCTGTAGAGACTACTTACCTGATGGCACCCAGTTCTTGAGTCCTATATTATTAGTCAGCATTCTGCAGAGAAACAAAGCCAAGAGGATATAGGGAGCTAGAGAGGCATGAAGAGATTTGTTATAGGGGACTGACTCACACAGCTACAGGGGCTAACTCCCACACTCTGCAGTCTTCCAGGAGGCCCAGGAAAGCCAGGGGTATAGTTCCAGTCCAAACCCAAAGGTCTAGGAGCACTCCTGTGTGAGGGCGGAAGAAGATAGATCTCCCAGACCACACAGAGAGCAAATTCACCCCTCTCCTGCCCTTTTCTTGCCTTCAGGCCCTCAAGAAATTGCATGATGCTCACTCATGTTGATGAGGACAATCTTCACTCAGTCTACAGATTCAGTGCCAATCTCTTCCAGAAACACCCTCACAGACACACCCAGAAGCATTTGCCAGCTATCTGGGCATCCTTTAGTCCAGTCAAGGGGGCACATAAAAGGAAGTATCCAGGTCCTATACCCCCGAGTTCCCAGGTTAGGGACAGCTTTCAAGGAAATGCTTCTTTTCAGGTAGATAGAGCAATGCAATCCAGACAGCACTCCCAAACTGTTAGTTGCATATTAATCTGCAGGGACTAATATCATAACATAATTAGTATAGTAGTGCTCCCAGCTTAATTAAAAATGCTGCATATAAGGGGCAGTTAATGAGAAATGCAATGTTTGATGATTCAGAACTGCTGAGATTTAGCGCTTTAGTGGGTGTAGCGAGGAAGTGTTGGACTTATTTCCTTTTGCTGTTCTCTTTGTGCATCTGGACACGAAGGGGTCTGCAAGGAGCTGGTTAGCGAACTTTGATTATCTGGAGGTCCCTCAGCTATCTGGAACACTACTGAGAACCAGCCAAGCAGGAAACAAACAAAAAAGCCTCTGAGCCAACAAAACACATTTCAATTTGTACACCACAGTCTTTTTACTTTTCTGATAAGAAATCCTCCCAACCCACACTCACAAGCTATTTGTTCATACACAATTTTAATAAGCCAGGTGATCTGATTTCCCAGCATTAGCAGAACAGCAGCCATGCATCCCGACCGTGGTGGGGGCTGTGGAGGTGCCTGGCTCTGCACCCCAATCCAGTCAGGAGAGGTCTTGGAGGTACAGGGTGTGTTTAGGGCACAGGGGAGGTAACAAGGTAAAATCTCTGCTCTAAAGTGGCTTACAATTTTGGAGCAGACAGATGTCTCAGTCAAGGATCTTAGTTTCAGACAGAGGAATCTATACTGGCTAGTTGAAACAAAAAAAGGATTTGACACAGGATATTAGGTGACTTGCAAACTTTCCAGGAATGTCAGGGACTCAAGCGTGGATGCCACAGAACCAGAGAAGCCCCCAGCATGACACAGAGCTCTTGTAGTGAAATCACCCTTATCCACACTTCTTGGGACTCAAAACTCTAGGAACTAGACAGTAGAAGCCACACCACTCTGTACATAGAAACAAACACCCCACCAGTGGCTGGTAGAAGGTCTGATTCACCTGAGCATAGGCCTCACTGCTGCAAGAACAACATCCCCCTATAGCCCCTGGGGCTCCTCATGAGCCAGTGCTGTGTTGTTGCCAGTTGTCCAGCCTCTGTGGATAGGAAAGGGGTGAAGAGAGTATCTGGTATCTACTAAAGATGTGGGCAGGTAATTGGAGTTCAGCAGGCCAAGTCCTATCGCAGAGTCATGTTCTAAGGGCTGAATCTCTAACTAGAGCGCAGCAAAGGGGACACAGAGTATACCCATGTGCTGACAGAGAGCTGCTCACAGCATGAGAAAGAGAAAACACAGTGTTTTAGTTAGTTTTTTTTGTCACTGTAACCTAAATACCTGACGAGAACAACTTAGAGGAGGAGAGGTTTATTTGGCTCACAGTGTCTGAGGTTCAGTCCATGATCGGCCAGCTCTAAGACAGAAGCGTCATGGCAGCAGGGCATGGTGGAGGACAGCTGTCAGCTCAGAGCAGCCAGGAAGCAGAGAGAGGGGAACGGACAGATATGGTCCCCAAGGCCATGCCCCCATGGCCTACCTTCTCCAGCCTCACCCTGCCTACCTATAGTTACCACCGAGTAAATACCATTAATCCATCAAATGGACCAACCCACTGATGAAGTTAAAGCTCTCATTCGATTATTTTACTTCAACATTTCTGCATTGCCAACATCTGAGCTTTCTGGGGCTCATACCATATCCTAATCATAACATATAGAAACCTCAAAGGCACAAATATTAGGGCCATTTCATTTAAGGGCAAATAACCCTACAGAAGGTGGTAGTCCTATACCATGAGCATCAGTGCTATAGAGTTGAGTAGCAGGAATATCTGTGTGTAATCCGTAGTCATCAGGGGAGGCATAGATTCTATACAGAAGACTGAAAGGTCAGGGTCTTGTCCAAGGGATTTACACAAATGGCAGTGTATGTTCCCCCTTACTGTTAGTGCCATAGGACTGAGATGTAGAAATCTGGAGACTCAGTGCTCTGTGTTATTATTTATCAACAACCTTTTTTCTGTCATGGTATCTTGAACCCCAAGCATCCCTCTTACAGGAGGCAAGTCACTCCAAAATAGGATTTCAGACACTTTCAGAAGCTTAGCTCATTGCTTACGGGCAGCCGAGCTTGTTCATCTGTGTAGTATGACTGTAGAGAGGGAAGGGTTTGTCCCCTAGGCACCGGGGTCAAAGAAGTGATCTCAAAAGGCAAACAAGTTCAGCTAAGAAAAAGTCCATGTTCCTAATTCTTTCTTCTTTCCTTTTTTTTTTTTAAGTGGTACTGGGTATTGAACCCAGGAGGGCTCTATCTCTAAGTGACACTCCCAAGCCCTTCTTATTTTATTCTGAGACAGGGTCTCACTAAGTTTCCCAGGCTGGCCTGGAACTTGGGATCCTCCTGCCTCCGCCTCCCAAGTAGCTGGGATTATAGGTGTGCATCACTGCACCCTGCTACTGTCTGTCCCTAATTCTTATCCAGAGACTTCAGACAAATCTCAACAAGCTAAATGAAAATATGGGGAAGGGGCCTGGCAGGAGGGTGCTAGTAAGAGGGAAAAGGTCATTTCCACAGAGTCATAAGTCAGGGATCAGTTTCTGAACATGAGAAGCCTGATGTATATTTGTGCATTTGTATGTTTATTATATATCCATCTATTTATGTACTTATATCTATGTAGAGGCTGGCACTGAGGCCTGTTTCTGCTGTTCTCTTCTCCAACTTTCTGTTCCCTTTTCTCTGCCTTCCTAAACTTTCTTGAGTTCCACTGGGTCAGTCATTAATGAGATTTTTACCACTAATGTTAATTATGGCCATTAATGTTATTGTTAAAGTCCCAACTTCCCCGTCCAGGCCACACAACTAGGGAAGAGAACAGCAGGAGCCCCGACTGTCCCCAGGCCCCTAGGCCTGGACTCCACATCCCTCACTTGGTCCTCCACAGTGGGGCCACCCTGCCTTTTGGAATTTAATTAGAATGTGTGTCAGGGATGCCTCGGGTGGGGTTTTTAGTCTTCTCCTTTTAGTATTAGGACAAGGCCACGTAGCTTCACCAAGCCCAATGGCAGATATTTGGTTCTTGAAATTATATTGCTGCAGTAGGTGTTTCCATCTTGCCTTGTCAGTCCTCATGGCCAGCTGCCTGTGTCCAGGGGAAAAGCCCACTGTGTGCTCCCTTGGCACCGATACAGGAAGAGGCTTCGTGAACACACTCTTTCCCTAAGGGAAGCACCAGCTTTGGGAAATCAGCCCACCTCCATTCCCACATAGCAATTATGTGCACGATGACATTTCCAGCAGGTGTCACTTAAGAGGGTGAAACCCATTAAGTATACAAATGAGAAAACAGAGTCTCTGAGAATGGGTAGGAAAGGCGCTCTCCATGGCAGTGGAGGGAGTGAGCCCCAGATTTCCTAAGTGCCCTCCATGCACTGCCCCTCCAGCTTCCCTGTACATGGTCTCTGGGCCTGAGCACACCCTGTGAGCAGAGGAAGAAGCTGAGCTCAGCCTGCAGGGAACTGCCCAAGGTCTCCTAGCCACAGTAATTTGCATGTCTTTACAGGGAAGGCAGCATTCAGTGTTCATTCTAAGTCCATAGAGAATTAACCCTTCTCTTGTTTTTTTCTTTTTCTAGCTTTCAGGGTATCCAGCACATATTAAGTATCCATTAAATACTGGACAGGCTTCTTTATAGCCACTTTTTCCCCATTACTCAAATAATGAAGTGTTCAGAGGAACAGATCTAGGGGAAGAAAGTGCCAGACCCCTGCAAGTTAACTTAAACTGACATTTACAATTGAAAGTGGATGAGGAAATAGAGGCTCAGAGAAGGGAAGGGACTTGCCTGAGGCTACTGAGGATTTGAACCCAGGTCTACCGTACTCCAAAGGCTATGCTCTTTGCACTACCGTGAATAGCTAGCTTCCTTGGGATCCATCCCTTGGCAGGGGTAACTGCATGCTCCCCCAAGGATGCCATGTGGGAGGGGAGTTCCAGGATGTCAGAGTCCTCAGTCCCACCATATTGAAAGAAACCCTTCCTTCCTGTTCACTGGGAAGCCCCAGACTGCAGCTGAGTCAGAAAAGTCTTCTGTTGACTCTACTCATGTAAACCCTATCTTTGGGCCACATTGATCAGGGTTTATCCACTGAAGGTTCATGAAGGGCCACCTGGAGGTGGAGTAAGAACAGGCATGGAGCCGGGCCTGGTGGCGCACGCTTGTAATCCCAGTACTTTGGGAGGCGGAGACCGGAGGATCCGGGTTCGCGGCCAACCTCAGCTCTCTTGTTCTCTCTCTCCCTGTCTCTCTCTCTCTCTCTCTCCTTAGTGAGGCCCTCCACAACTTCGTGAGACCCGGTTTCAAAATAAAGTGATGTACATACACAAACCTATAAGACTCAATCACTATCTGGAGCATGAAAGGGAGGGAAGGGGGAGGGAATAGGGTGGGATTGGAGGGAGGGCTAAATGTGCAATGTGTGCATGTATGATGTTCATACCCTGACATATATCAAAATGTATAATTATAATTTACAATGCACCAATAAATGAACATAAAAAGTTAAAAAA
>PVJS01000160.1:98861-118603 GCA_004027185.1 Glis glis | reverse complement strand
CGGGTGCCTAGCGCGGAGGTAGAACGCCCCTGCGTTCAATCCCCGGTACCGCAAAAAAAAAAAAAAAAAAAAAGAGAACAGGCATGGGCGCCTACTCAGCCTGCAGACTTGCCGCCTCACAGTTGTCTGTCCCCACCATCCTTGGACACACCTGGGGCCCTGTTTTGCCTAAATGTACTACACTGTGCTCTGTCTAGAAACTGGGAGGGATTTTCCTTGCACCACCTCTCAACCTTTCCTCATGTCGCTTACCAGGTTCTATTAAGTCCATCTGCCAACATGGCTCCAATTCCCAGCCTGCTTCCCAACCTCCTACCTCCACCACTGTCTCATCCTCTGCACCAGTCTTTCTACAGATCTTATCTCTCTGTCTGTCCCCATCTCTCATACAGTTATGGGTGAGCATTGCAAAACATGTATTTAACCATACAACCAACCAGCTGTCTAACCTTCCATCTATCCAATAGATATTTGTGGGACATATGAGAATTTGCTGTGTCAGGATTCATGCTAGACTTGAGATACATGCAAAGTTAGATAAGAAATGGCCTGGCCTGTAGTGTCAGGGAGATAGGTAACCAAACAACAGTGTTGGTGAAGGGCAACCCAAATGGGACCCTACTCAGCCCAGCAATCCCAGTGGAGGCATCTGGAGGAGCCAGCTAGGGCAGGGCCGTGGTGCACACTAAGGTTTGACCCTGCATTGCACATTTGGGGAACTGCAAATACCTGGCAAAGTTGGGGGGAAGAGGACTTGCTGGAGGGCAGAGACCAAAGCATGATGTGCCTTGTTCTGTGGGGCTGGAGTTCCATCTTTTTGGCAGTGGGACACCAGTGACTGCCTAATCCAGGGAGTGATGTGGGCAGAGAGCTCTGAACCATTCCTCCCCTGCCTTGCTTGCGCCTCCCAGTGAGCTCTTGTTCAGGTTGTGCCCTCCAACCAGATCACTGGTTAGGCTCCTTTTCTAGGTGACCCAGCTCTGCCTGATCAACACTTTTATGCTCCTAGACACTACTCACCCATGAGTTCTGAATCACACTCAGAGAAATTCCTCTCTATTCTCTCTGTTGTTCATACAATGCGCCTCGAATGTTAGCACAATGCACTGGGCCTGGGTCTGTTGAGTGTGCAGAGAGCGAATTGTCTGGGATGCCCTCAGTCGCTCCTGCCTCTGCGCATCCCTCCAGAGTGCCTGGTAGGAGCAGATTATAAGCAGGACAGCTGCTACCTATTGCTTTTCTAATCATCTCTGGAAAAATGGAAACCCTACTCCCTGTCCCTATTGAATGCAGATGGGGGCCACACATCATGGATTCAGGAGTAAGGAAGTAGAGGGGCTCTGGGTGGGGCCACCCAGGCAGGGTTTCTGTGCCTGAAAATTTTGCCCTATCTTGCAGACTCGCCCCACCTGGCCCTCTTTTCTTACTTACTGCCAGTCTCTATGGCCTCTCTCTTCAGGGCGCCTTACATGCCCTTCCCCTGTGCAAAGCATGACCTAGAACCCAAAAAAACTGGGTCAGAGCCCTTGGCTCTATGACCTTGGGCAAGTAACTTATTGAGTTTTGGGTTCTACCTCCAATTGTGTGCAGGGCTAATGCACCCTGCCTTACCTAAGTCTCAGAGCTGGGCAAGGCTGTGTTAGCAAATGTAGAAAAGAATTCTTATTGTCACAACTGCCATGGGGGTAGGTATCATGATCTCTATTTTACAGATAAGGAAGTGAAAAACTCAGAGATGTTAAATAACTTTCCCAGGGTCACACAGCTAGAAAGTGGGTGTCCTGAAGCTGGGCATCATGTCTGTTTATTCATCCAGTATAGTTGACATTGTGGCTAGTATATAATAGGTGCTAAATAAGTACTCTTCAATGACTTCTTCCAATGATTGTAACCTTTCAATGCATCTCTAGCCAATTAGGTTTAAATGAAAATAATAGGGTTACTAATGTAGGTATGATGCATTTTAATTTTTTGCTCTAATTATTATATCTTTGATTACTAGAGAATATTTTTTCCATTTGTGTTCACTTAATATACTTCTTGTATAAATGGCCCTTGTCTGTTCCAAATTTATTTATTAGGGTACTAAATGTTTTCCCTGATCATTTCCACCAGATCTTTATTGAATGGATAGTAACCCTCTTCTATCTTCCATGCTACAAATACTTTTCCAATTTGATGTTCTTTTTTACTTTCTTTTCTTAATTTTATAGAATGCAGAATTATAGAATAAAATTAACTTCCATTTGTGTTACGTTGTATCGTCAGCACACTAAAACCCCAGCCAAGGTCTGGAAGCGAGTTTCCCCAGGCAACAGATACTTCTTCCCCCCTTGCTGGGGCAGGTTGAAAGAGGCTTCAGAAGCAGACTTGAAGGTAAGAGCAGTTGCAGAAATGCAGCTTGAAGCCCAGAGGCTCTTGCTCAGCAGCCAGAAGACAAATCTTTTGTACCATAAACATATGATTGGCTCATGTGTGTGTTTTACTATACACACTTGACTTTGATCTTAGTCACAAGGCCCAGCGACTTGTTTTCAAAGCTCTACATGGTAACATCTATCTCCCCACCCGCTGCCTGTGTCATCCTTGGCCAAATGTCACAGGGTCAGAAAACATGCGGCTGGAATGAGTTGCTGATGAGGAAAACAGAAATGCCTGAGGTCTGGCTTCACTGTGATGAAGTGCTTTGCTATCCATCTGTCAGTGGGTCCTCACCACAAGCCCATAGCTGTGGTGGAGGTAATGACAGGATTCTGGTGATCTGGTGAGAGAGCTTGTCAGTGGCCCCATGCTAGTCGCAGGCAGAGGCTGGAGCCCAGTCTTTGGATGTCAGAGCTGCTGTTATTTCCACCTTAACAAATGAGTTCCTGGGGACAGTCCTGACCATCAGTAATGGAACAGGAAGGTGCTCAGGGTCCCACACCCAGTTCTAGAAGAGAAGGGCCTCTAGGAACTGCTTCAATGCTCCTAGATTCTAAACTTCTGGAGACGATCTTGCAGGATGCCCTGTATGTCCCTTTGGCCACCTGGAGATGCTCCTCCAGAGAGGGTAGATGGCGTCCTAGAAGAAGGAATGGTAGCATATGGTGACCAGTGTGTCTGGAAACAGTCTTTGAGGCATAGCTCAAGCGCCAGCTTGCCATCAAGCCTGCCCTTGTTAACCAGAATCTGTCCTTTGCCTAGAAGTTCCTAATCTACCTGAAGAAACAGAGGCATAGCTAAGCATCTATACAAGTGTATAAAATGCTCCAAAAGTGACATTGATTCAATCAGCAAATAATGACCAAGGATCTACTCTGAGCCGATGACTGTCTAGTGTAGCAGTAAGGCAGCCAACCAATGTCATGAAGCTTCCATTGCAGCAGGGCCAGCAAACAGTAAACAGGTTACTAAGCATACAGTGTCAGCTGCTGGAGCCCTGAGGCGGTAAGTAGGGTACAGGAGTCTGGCGTGAATAGGAATGCAGCA
This sequence comes from Glis glis, assembly GCA_004027185.1. Lineage (NCBI taxonomy): Eukaryota > Metazoa > Chordata > Mammalia > Rodentia > Gliridae > Glis > Glis glis. Next base: position 115,135 of record PVJS01000160.1, on the reverse strand, counting down.
AATTCCTGTTGAGGGGCAATTCTGCATGGAGTTCTTGCTTAGAGAGGCTCCCAAGAGGAGTTTTTTATACTAGGCCCCGACTTACAAGTGGGGTTCCAGACAGCCAAGGGGAGGGACGGCATTTCTGACAAAGGATGAGCACAAAGCACTGAAAGGTTTGGGCATATTTGGGAAATTGCAGACAAGTCTGGTGTGGCAAGAAACATTGGGAGGGAAACTCAGGACTCAATGTGGAGAGGTAGGTCGTGGCTACATGTGAGGGCTTTGTGGTATTCTGAGGGACGAGGATACCAGTGACTGTGTAGATGCTGCAGTGACCACAGACTATGTCCACCATTGTTGCCTGGCTGAGCTGTTGGCCCAGCAGGGGGAGAGGCATGGCTTCTGTAAGCAAGAGCCCACAAACCCAGTCTTATAATCTCAGAAAGAAACATGAGACAGAGTCCAATGACTCTGTAGGGACACCCTACAGAACCTTTTGATACTCTCCCAAACTGTCAAGGTTATCAAAACAAGTCTGAGAAATTGTCACAGACAAGAGGAGCCTAAGGACTCATGATGACTAAATATGGTATTCTACCATGGGATCCCAGAACAGAAAGAGACGTTAGATAAAAACTAAGGAAATCTGAATAAACTATGGATGTTAGTTAATAATAATATACAAATATTGGGTGATAATGGTAACAAATGACTCATATTAGTGTAATGTGCTAAAGGGAAAAACTAGGCACAAAGTATAGGGAACCTTCTGTACTATCTCCACAACTTTTTGAAATCTACACTGTTTTTAAATTTCTTTTAAAAATGCAAGAGACATGGTATAACAAATATTAGAAAATAATTATGTAAGGAAACATTGGTGACCCCCAAATTTTCTTGGTTCTTCCATCGCTGGTAAAAACTCCTTCTTTCCCATCTCGGTTTCTCCCTCGACAAGATTCTCAGCTTCACCAGGGTAGAATTATGCATGCGTCCACATGGGTGGGCACAGGAGGCTGAGGAGGCAGGTGGGGACACCAAGGTTGAGAGGAAGGCTGTGATGGTCTCAGCATAGGTTTCCTCCCAGGACCCATAGAGGTTTCCAGAGAGGTGAGGTATGTGGCAGTTCATTAACAGCCCTGCTGTTCCACACCTGGTGGTCCTTTCAGTTCCTGTGAGGGACATGGCTCTGGGACGCTTGGATCAGTCCATAAAAGGCCACCTGTGACAAGAGCTTGAGCAGAGGCAGGAAGCAAATGCACCCAGAGCCCAGAGCCCCTGTCCTGACTGTGGGAAGCTGACCTCCACTGTGAAACTGGCCCACCACCCAAGGGGCTCATTTCCATGGACAGCTTGCAAGTCTCTGTCCCTTCATTTCTGGTGAGGTTTTTCCCCCTCCTATCTGTTTTCAGTCCCAGCCTGTGTCTGTTTTATAGAAACTTTTTTTTAACATCCAAATTCTTTATGAACAAAGGATGCGCTGTCTTGCTGTCTCGCTGTCTCTAAAATGTTCTGCCATTGTATTCCTGTCCTTCTCCCTCAACAAGGAATGTCTTTCTCCACCCTTCTGAGTTTGGACCAATGCTAACCCTTTGCAAACATAAGTGTCCGCACAGACAAGACCCAAGTAGGTCACGTTCCATGAAGACTTCAACGTCTCACCTACTCTTCTGGGAGAGTCTTCCCTGGTCTGTCTTGGTCACATTAAACTCTTGGCTTCCCTGCAGTGCGGCAGGACAATTGGACCTGCCAAGGATTCCAGAGTTTCACAATAAAGCTACTTGGCATTTGCCATGCTAATGATCACCTTTTCCCATGTTAATTTACCAACTGATCGCAAGAGATTCACATTCAAGTCATGCACATGTGCGTGCCTGCACACATGTGTACACACACACACACAAGCAAAGATTTATGTGTCCTTACCCTCTTCCCTCCAGGGCTTCCTTCCCACCCTCACCAAGTGCCCCACGAAGCACTTATTTCCTCTGGGGTTGGCTGCCTGCTTGGTTTTGCAATGGGCCAGCCCCACATGCTGAGAGTCTACTTACTGTGCTGGGGGCTGCACAGGAACACTTCTACCAGCAGATTATTTCTCAGTACCTTTCTTAGCCCAAGTCCAGGCAGGAAAAATAGAAGCCACTCTATTCAACAAATGGAATGGAATGTAGGAAATTGATCACAGTTGATAAAGCAGCTAAGAAGCTAACAGTACATGTTGAGGCAGCCCAGAGATCAGCAATGAAAACCAACCACTGTCACTTCTAGGCTGGAGGGATAATGAGAAGAGGTGACATTTCCAGATACCACAAGCTGGGACAGTCCAGCAGGAGGTAGAACTATTTGGTAGGGGGCTTATCAGGACCTGAAACAATAAAGGTTATATGCTTGCTGCTGGACCTATTGTCTAAGACAAAGCAGGAGAAGGGGAGAGACCCTGGCTGCTCTCTTCTTCCAATCTTCTGCCAGCTTTCTGCAAAGCAAAGCAGAACAGTGAAGTGTAGAAATGGATCTGGAAGCAAACAAATGACTGGCACAGTGTCCATTGAGACTTCTTACCTGCACCCCACCCCCTTCGTTCAGGGCTATGTTGGCCCACCCATTCCAGAAAACTCCTGCTTGTTTCTACTTTCTTGATCAAGACATCTAGCATCTTGATAAAGGCATTATGTTCTTATATGCTCTCCTGGATAAAACAAATGAGGGAAGATCAGGATGCGCCTTTACTTTGGGGAAGGGGCATGAGGTTTGTAACACTGTGTAGTCATCAAGTCTTGCTTCTGTGTGTGATTGCTGTCTTTAGTCCTTTGGAGAAGAGCAGTGTCTTTTTTCTTTTGTAGGTTCTTTCAGGCACAATGTTTTGCTCATTCTTACAATAGTGGCAGCCCCAGAAGCTCAACTGTACTTTGAACAATTATCTTCTGCTTTCCAACACCAAACTCATAACCTATACCCTGCTATCCAACCACATTCTGCTTATGAGGGCCAGAGGGCTGGGAAATTGTGTCAGGACTCTCCAAATTTTGTCTGAGATCCTTCATCAGTGCTGCCCACCTCCCCTCAGATCATGGTGCTCCTCCTCTGCTAGCTGGGAGCCCTGGCTGCTGACGTGGGAGCTCTGGATGGAGATAAATGTGGAAAGGAAAAGTCCAAGGACAGAGCAGAAAAAAACAAAAGCCCCTAAGTTTATGTGGCCAAGAAAATAACATATAATATGAGAAAGGATTGGGGCTGGGCTTTCTTGTTTTCTTTTGGAGCATTTCAAGGGGCCAGGCATGCAGTTGTGTTTGGATTGGGAAGAAAGGCATAACTGTGCAGAAGAAAATCCTTTTCAGATTTTATTTTGGCTGTTACTGGATTAAAGAAAGCAACAAGAGGATTACACTGTGTATGGAGCTGTTGCAGTCAGACCAGTCTCTTTCTGGGACATGTTTAGACAGATATGAGCACTGGGTTAGCCAGGCTCTCAGTCCTCTAACTGCTAAATCACTGGGAGCCATCCATGTTGCTTCTTTTCTTAACTTTGATGGCAACGATGATTATTAAATATTAATAACAGTGTTAGTTAAGATTATTGGTTGGAGGTGACAGAACCCTACCACCACCACCCTACTCTAAACAGAGGGACTTCCTACCATCTCAGAGAATCCAAGAAGAGGTTGAGTCCTCCAGCCAGAGAAAGGCAGAGATGCAGTAGAATTGTGATTGGAGCTGCAGTTCTGTGAGATTTGTTCTATTCTTTCTGCTGCCTGTAGGCTGTGTGCTTTGTTCTCTCCCATAGAACAGCTTTACCCACTGTATGGGTTTCCTAGAGCTGCCATAACAAAACACCAGAAACAAATGGCTCAAGTTCAGAGCAAAACACCACAACAAGTGGCTCAGAAACTTGTTGACTCATAGTTCTCGAGGCAAGAAGTCTGAGATCAAGATGTCAGCAGGGCCATGCCGCCCTGAAGGCGCTGGGGAAGGAAGCGGCCTGCTCCAGGAGGAAGCTTGCTCCGGGCTTCTCTCTCAGCTTCTAAAGGTTCCTTGGCTTGTGCTAGCATAACTCCATTCTGCCCATGGCATTCTCCCTGCGTGCACACCTGCCTCAGGACCCAAATATCCCCCCTTGTTTCTAAAGACAACAATTAGATTAGAGCTTACCCTAGAAACTTCATTTGAACTTGATTACGCTAATCCTCTTTGGACCCCATCTCCAAATAAGATCCTCTTCTGAGGTACTGGCTGTTTGGACTTCAAATACCTGTTTTGGAGGGCCCAATTCACCCGATGGCCTCCAATAGCTCTGAGTTTTTACATTTAATAAGTTTTACTACTGGACACTACATTTTTTGTCATTTCCTATATTTTAAACAATCCCAGGAAGAATTATAATTTGTCCATGTTTGATCAAGTTCTGGTGTCTTAAAAGGGAGCAGGGGGGCCCTGAAGTATGATTAACCTATCTTTGTTAAGGTGTCCAGTCCTGAACCAGTGGACAGTAGCCAGGGAGGCAGGACTCTTTAAGACCATGACAATTCTCACAGGATCTGTGCACCTGTCAGATAAGCTGAGTGATGCAAAATACAAATTACCCTCCAAATTATAGTGGCCTATAGCAACAAGGGGTCCATTCTCTCTCATAGTCCCTGCCCTCTGTGGGCAGTAGGGGTAGTGGGAGGGGGAACAGTCTCTACCCATTATAGTTCCCTAGGAACCAGGCTGACACACATCCCAACTGTGCCAGTCATCATGCCAGTATAAAAGACAGAGCTGGAGGATCTTTTGTTGCCAATTAAATATTCCCCCTGGAGTTGGTACAATCCTGCTTACAACTAGTGACATGACTTTATCAGGGTGTGTGGTCCCACTGTGTGCCGGGAAAATAGAGCCAGAAATTTGTCAAGGAGCACAGGTGGCTCTCACCACCCCACACTGAGAGCAGCAGAAAAGGGAGTTCCCAGGGAAAGGGTGACACTTCACCAGAATAAGGGGATGCTGCACAGGTGATCTAGCAGGTGAGCAGTACAAAGGCAGCCCAGGCCACGGAAAGAGCAACAGGGGAAGAGTGAGGTGTTAAAGACACTGGCTTGGCTAAAGCATAGAGGGTCCAAGGCGAATGTGGCTGGGGCTGGGTTTGGGCAGGCAGGCCAGGCTGGAGGGCGAAGAGAACTCCCTGCTCTAGGGAGAAGTTTGGATTTCATCTCAAAGACAATGGGAGGTCAATAAGGCCTTCGAGCCAGGACTGGCAGGGCCAGATTGCATTTTAGGAATAGCACTGGCAGAATGGTAATATTGAGGGAGGAATCAGAGCCCTAGACCTGGGCAAGGGTCAGGCTGTGCCAGGATTTAGTGGTAGAATTAACCAGCCTGGTGATTGTTTGGCATGAGAGAGAGTACTATTAGACGTGATGAGTACAACAAAGATGGCTGCATGGAAATTCTGGCGTTTGCTCTGGCTCCTGAGGATCAGTAGAAGAGGCTCTGGGGGCTGCGGGAGGAGGGGGAGTGTTCTCAGGCTGACTCAGCCCAGCAGAGGTCTGGGAGGACTCTGGTGGTTGAAAACCAGTTTGTGAGCCAGGCTTGGTGGCACACACCTGTAATCCTAGTAGTTGGAAGGCTGAGACAGAAGGATCGCAGGTTTGAAGCCAGCCTTGGCAACTTAGCAAGGATCTTGGCAACTTAGTGAGACCCTGTTTTCAAATAAAAAATAGAGCTGGGGTTCTAGCTCGGAGATGGAATGCCCCAGGGTTCAATCCCCAGCATCACACGCAAAAAAAAGAAAACCGGTTTGTGTTTATATTCTCCTGCACTTTCAAATCCCAGAATTTTTGATGGTATACTTGAAGAGTTTTATTAGTTAACTAAAACAGGTATCAAGAAATTGATAAAACTCTCCACAGACACCACAGACTTCATCGGGTTGCTCCTGGGCCCTTGTGGCTCTGAGAACCATGGTTCTCCTGCCCAAACTTACCGTGATGCTGTTCTGAATGCTGATGAGCCCGCCCCACCTGCTCCACTTGACCTTCTGACAGACGTCCCTGCAATAACATGGATCCTCAGTCGTTTCACAGATAAGCCTACGTGTGGTTCAGATTTTGGCAGCAAAACTGTGGAGGATTTTCGAACCATAGCTCACCATGGCTGACATCAAGAACCACTTGTGTGCAACAGAGGAGGAACTTCAAGAGAGTATCGAGTGCAAACCTGGACACAGTTCCAAACCAGAAAATGGTCAGTGAGATCTCCCCGGCTTTCCTGCAGCAGCCCAGGCAGACACAGCCTCACCACAGGCCCGGAGCTGACTGACTGGTTTGACCCGCTGAGGCCCTGCAAACAAACCTCTTCCACGCCTTCATTAATGAGGACACCCAGTGAAAAACTCGCCGGAAGAGTGCAGGAAGCCATCTGCTGCCTTTATTTCCCTCTGTGTGCATTAAACATGTGCAGCTGCTCAACACGGAACATTCCATTACACTGTGTGGCTCACGGGCTGGCCTTCAGTTCAGGGCAGAGAGAAGGCGAGGTGGGAGGGGATGTGGGGGTGAGCACGCACAGGGATTTCCACCTGGGTCTGTCTGGAGCAGGGCATTCCAGATTTTTCCACTCCATTGGCATGCCCTCTGAAGGAGGTGCCGTTCTGTGTATGTGGCTGAGTCCCTCGATGAGTTTGTGTGGGGGTGTGTATATATGTGTGTTTTTCTCTTTAATATGAAAATTGGTCTTGGAGTCCACACGCAGCAGCTGCAGCTACCATAATTAAAATGAAATAACCTGTTTTCCTCAGTCCTTAGGGACAAAAGCTCAAAAAATCCATATTGTAAATGAACTCGGGAATATGGCAGATCTTCTCTTCTCTTGCTATTTACTTGCAACAAATTTTATGGCTTTTCTTTTCTCTGGAGTCGGGAGAAAAGAAAGGAATTAACCTTTCCTGAGCATTTATCCTGACCCCAGGCCCTGTGCTGCCAGTCCCAACTGCACAAGAGAGGATTTGAATCCAGTTTTGATGCTTCACCTCTTTCCCCTTGGTGACGCCCCTTTTCAGTATCCCTTTGGCCGCCGCATCTCTCAACCTGGTCTGATTCTGTCCAGAGAGCAGGGAGGGTTGGCACTATTAAGACATTATTGAATACGTTGGCACATGTAATTGGCTTGGATTAGAAACCAAAGCTCTTAGCAAAGCAACAAAATGAACTCGTTCCGGCTAATGATTTACATGATAATGAGATGGCTTTTAGAGGATGGGATGTGTTCTTGAAGGTGTTGCTTAAAGTCACTCTTCAAACCAGGCTGGGAATAGAAAATCCCAGAAGTTCTGCAGAAGCCCTGGTTTGTTTGGATCTCAAAATAAGGCAGCTAAGGTGAATGAGACGACACTGTGTGCTGGGAATTGAGATACAGTGGTCACCGTCCTCAAGGAGCTCCCAGTGTGGCTGTAAGAAAGACATGAAGACAAGTGATTATAAGACGCTGGTCATAGGGCGAGGTCAAGGGTATAAACAACTTGTTACAGGCTCAGCCTTTTTCCCCCAAAATCCATTTCTTCAACTGGTAGCTTTGTGAGGAAAAGAGCAACCTCCCTGAGAAAGCAGTGCCCAGAATGTTGAACATGAAAGACAAGAAGAAATTATCCTACTGCCCATCATCCGTCATTATGTACATACTAAGGGTCTAGTACTTATGTTCTCTAATCCATTACTATTTTTAGGGGTTTTTTTGGTGTGTACTGGGGTTGAATCCAGGGGCTTTCTACCTCTGAGCTATACCCAAGCCCTTTTTATTTTGAAATAGGGTCTCACTCAGTTGCTGAGGTTGACCTTGAACATGTGATCTTCCTGTCTCAGCCTCCCAAGTACTGGGATTACAGGCATGCACCACCACACCTGGCTTCTAATCAAGCTTTTCATTTTCATTTACTAGTAAGGAGATGTAAGAAGCTAACAGGCTTGTCCCAGGCCACATAGCTGGTGACTGAGGTGTGAGTTAGAGCCACTCTGCTGGCTCTTGCCACTGTGCTGGGCTTCCTCCTCTCTCTTCCTCCTCTCCTTTTCCCGTACCCTTGACTGTCAGGCAAAGAGCACAGCTCTCATCATATCCCATGTTTAGAATGAAAAAAACTTTTTTTCCTTAAAAAATAAAGTGACACTTTAATAGTAGGTGTCTTGATGGGAGTGATTCAGGATCATCACCTCCAGCCTGCAGGTGCAAGGGTCAGATCCAAGTGCATGGAGAGTCCTCCAGGCAGTCCTCCCTAAACAGCGAGGTCAGCCCAGAACATAGAAATGGTAGCTTTCGCACTAATGCCCTGCATGGCTCCTACACATTCCCGTGTATCCAAAAGATGTTCCTCTGGGTTTCTGAGTCCACTGCTGCTGTCACCATGGCTCAGCTGAGAAGGGAAAGACAAAAGCCAGCACTTCTTGCCAGGGAGGGGGTGATTTCCTGCCCCGTTTGAAATCCTCTGCAAGAAACTGCAGTTGGTGCTGTCTGAGACCCAGCTCCAGGTGTGTCTTATGTCTTCCATCTGTAGTCGCTTTGGAAGCGCTCCACACTTAATCCCACCTGGACTCTCCCTAAGGGCAGGCCAGGAAATGACCAAGCTCCATGAACCCTGGGGCAGGCAGGAGGTGCACTGGATGCAGGACAGGTGTGTCAAACAGACAGGTGTCATGCACAGGCACACAGCATGCTTTATGGCTCACCCAGAAAGGAAGAGAACAGGGTTCAAGTCTTGTTTCCACTGATTCCCAGGTGGGGGAATAGGGACAACCATCTTAGATTCCCCAAAGCCTCCTTCTCTCATCAGCAGGTCAGAAAGGATAATGCTTGCTTCCTGCAGTTGTGCAGAAGGTTAAATGAGATCAAAGCACCTAACAGCCCGCCCAATACCACCACACAACCAGGAGCTTCATGTGCCACCCTTCCAACTCCTACTGCGTGAGACTTGCCCAATTCAGCTTCCTGCAGCAGATCTCCAATCACATCACATCAATGGCTCCTTATTGCTAAATAATGGTCATTCCTTGAGCTGGCATTCAGAGTCCTACCTGTTGAAGCCCTCATCCCTTGTCAGGGATAATGTCCTCCACTTCCCTCTACTCAGCCCACATCCTCTAGAACGAAAACACTCTCACTATTTGTCAAGGTTTCTCCTCTCATGTTACTCCATCACATGGAGTCCCCTGCCCTGTCCCCACACCTAACACAGGCTTTGGTTCAAGGCTGAGGTTAAGCAGCATATTATCCAGTATGTCCTCCCTGAGTTGTGGCCAAGCTGGTCTTCCATCCCCTGCCTTCTCACTAGGTGTTATCTGGATCCTCCCTATAAAACTGACAAGTGTTACAGTTCTTTGTGGCCATGCCTGTTTTCCTCGCCAGCTTGTGAGCTCCCTGAAGGCAGGATTTGCTTCTGAGTCATTGGTGTATCCTGCACAGCACCCAACACTCAACCAATGTATGAATGATTGAATAAGTGAATGAACAAATGCTGCAATCCCTTCCTAATTGGACTTCCTCTCGATGGAGTGCTAGCATGTACATACTTATAAAACCTTTTCACTAACCCATGAGAGTTTTGGTTTCATTAACGGTCATGGTGATGCTTATTGGAAGTACTTTGAAAAAGCGGGAATTTGGGGATGAGGACTGAAAAGGAGGTAAGCAGATAGATGGATGGAAAGGAGTTGAGGTTTTCCCCGAATCCTTGGCCAAGGTGAAGGTAGATGAAGAGTAAAAACTGTAGTTCTGCAGCTTCTTCCAAGGGGAGGGATAAGGCACAGGTGAGGAGCCAAAGCACAGAGTTTTGGCCTGAAGCTGTGGAGTGAAGTGGAATTTCACGACCTGGCACCAAGCATCCACCTCGGTGGATCTGACTAGGACTCTAGCAGGACCCTTGGGGGCAAAGCCACAGATCTAGGCCCTCAAAGTCACGAGGCCCCGGGCACATGGGAGAGGCCCAACACGGGAGGAAGGCCTCTTGCCTTGCCCATGGCTGGAGCTGCACAAGGCAATTTCCTGCTGTCTTTGAAACATGGGGATGAGCTTTAATGAATGAGACACAGCAAATGGAAATCAAAGGCACCCTAGCCATTTTTTGTTCACTCACGATGCCTACCGTGATAGCCATAGCCTCCTTAGTGTTCTAGTTTCTATCTTCCTGAGCAGAGTATGGTTAATAGGGACTTTGTCTCATCGCTCCATGGAAGCCCGTCAGGTCTTCTGAGCCCTGAGAGTGGGGGACAGAGGTCTTGCCCTTGGGCAGAGCCTGATAAATGTTCCTGCCTAAAAGAGTTACTCTGTGTTTAGCATAAGTAGAGTTTACAAAAACAAACAAAGAAACCCCATGAAACTCAGATAATAATAGCAAAATTTCATACGTAAAGAGAATTTTGATTTTAATTGCCAGTATTTCCTCTCCCTAGAAGACACAGTAATGGCTTCACAGGTAGGTGCCTATATGTTTTTGGTAAATATGTATTCAGGGAACTTATCAAATAATGACTCTTTTAAAAACACCAAAAACTTAGATACCTAAGTGTATTCTTCATTAGCTGTGGGTCTTTCATGCAAAAACACACTCCGTGGTATGTATATGTGGATGGTGGTACAACACCGGGGAAATTGCATGAACCTTGAGTCGTTAAGGGCCCATATTCAAATCCCAGTTCCTCCTCTTGCAATGACCTGAGACTAATGACTTAAAACCTCAGAGCCTCTCCTTCCCCTTCTGTTGAGTGGGATAGGATTTCTTATATTGATTTGGCAAACCTTTATTATATTAAGATTATCTTCCTAGGTACTGGAGATGCTGAGATGAGTCAAATTTGTAGTTATAGAATTCTGGGGACAGAAAGGACCTCACGTGTTGCCCAGTTCAGGGCATTCTTCTTCCAGATGAGGAAACTGAGGCTTAGCGAGGGGAAGCGATTTGCTGCCAGTTGCAATAAGCAGGAAGGTTAGAACAGAACTATTGTGCTAAGACCTCTGCCCAGGTCATTCCAACACCCCATAGGGAATGTGGTAGAGAAGTCTGGCTCATTTCACAATGTCAGACACCAAGACCCAGAGAGCTGAAGCAATATATTTATGTTCCTGGTGAATCAGTGCTAGAGCTATCACAGGACTGGTGGCCCTAGGCCTCAGCCCCATGTCCATGCTCCCTCCACCCCCATCACAGCACAGTCAATCCTTTGTTCATCAGACACTCAGCCTCTTCTCTGCTCCAAGCCCTGTGCTGGATGCCTGGGCTGTACAGGAGTGACCTACAGTCCCTGCCTTCAAGGGGTTGGGTCCACTTGAGGATGCATGCATGTCAGCAGTGACTGGAGGATGAGACCCATACTCTCATAGCACAAGAGAGATGGAGGAGAGAGGAAGGTGCACCTGAGCCTCTCAGGAAGGATGTCTGTGTGGGGTTTGCAGGCACTCAGAGCCCCACTTGCTTCTCTTCATTGCTGTGGGACGAGGAGCCAGCCCCATTTCCCCACTGGTGTGCATTCACGATGACCGCTGGAGAGAATTTTGTGAGAATGGGCTGGGGGAACCTTGCCATCTCGCTCAGTTGGGTCTCTGTTCTCTGTTTCAACAGAAAGAATCCCGCCTAGTCCTCCAAGATCCAATGACATTGGAGAGAGGGCTGCAGAGCCCACGGACGCTGTTGACTCTCCCCAACGTGCTGACATGGAGCCAGGTCAGTGCCCTCGTCTACTCTGACTTTCCATCATCAACTGCAAACCCGTGGACTTGATGAGAAATGCATCTTGGAATCTAGTTGGAGGCTATTGCCATGAGGCTGCCTAGAAGTGGAGGAGGTCAGGCGAGAGTGGAGGTGGCCTGTGAGGGCAGCAGGTGCAGTAGGAGGACTGGTGTGGGGCAAGGACTGCTGGAAACCAAGCTGGTGACCAGCATGGTGGGAGGGCAGGTGGGCAGGGGGCAGGTGTCCAGCAGGGGTGTGAAGGGGGTGCTGGAAGCAAAGAGACAACATGCAGGTACACTGAGGACCATAAGAACAGGGGAGGCCATTAGGCTCATTCTAGGGCCTGGGAGACCAGAGCACAGAGCCAGGAGTGGTGGTGAGATTAGAGGCAGAGCTGAGACTGGGGAAAGAGAATCAAGTGGAAGGCTGACAGAAGGCAGGTAGTCTGGGGACCAGACTTTCTGGAAGCTTTTCTTTATATTGCTATGCAGAAAAGCAATGATTACAAAGCAGCAGAAAACTCCTGGGTTGTATGAGGAAGGTGGCATGATGTTTCAAGCTAGTGAAGGAACGTGGTCTAGAATGCGATGGGATTATAAATGGATGCTGGGCATGATGTGGAGGCTGGGGAAGCACAGGAAGGAGTGAGTGAGATTTGTATTGGAGACCAACTGCGAAACTACTTGTACCAAGCCCTTGTGTCTTATCCTCTGAATGATCTTGCTAGGTGAAGTGTGAGTCGTGTTAGGCTCTGTTATGCTGCAGTAATACATTAACTCCAGAACCCTAGTGGCTTAACATGGTCAAGTGAGATTTCTTACTCATGCTACATGTCTAACCCAGGAAGGCAGAGAGCTCTGCTCTGCTCGGCTAGTGACTCCGGGACCAGGCTGATGAAATATCAGCCCTGTTGTAAGTGTGCCACCTGGAACACATGACCACCCCAATCTCTTCAACAGGGGAAGAGTTAGCTGGAAGGTGTTGGCTGTTAAATGCTTTGGTCCAGAAGTGACACACAGCCCACTGGCCAGAACTGGGCCCATGGTCCCTTCCTGATTTCTTGGGTTCCAGGGAATGGGGGAAAGATATGGATATGGAATGAGCCCTAACTGCCTCCAGCAAAGTGGATATAATCCTTTCCACCTTACAGATCAGGAACTGAGGCTCGAAGACATTAACTTTTTGGTTCAAGATCTCCCGACTAAAATATGCTGAGGTTTGGATCTTACATAAACTCTGCTTCAATCATTTATTTAGCTATTCAACAAAGACATATGGAATAGTTACCATAGGCCAGTGAAGAAAAGGAAAAAAAAAAAGGGAGCCTGTACTCTACGCCTGAAGGAGGTGTAACTGCAAACTAAGGTCTGTGTGCCCTGCAGCACAGAGAGATGATGCTCCTGGGGATACCCCGGGACATTGACCTTTTCAAACAGAGCGACAGGTAAAACAGGGTCATGTTTATTGAGGCATCATGCCAGGTATTTGATTGATACATCTGAACTCCCACAATCCCAGAAGGCAGTTCCTATAACCCCATTTTTTAAGATAAGAAAAACTGAGTGTCACCCAGCAAGGAAAGATAAGAGCTGAAAGTAAGCCCTTCAGTACCATCCATGCCCCATGGAACAATGACTCAAAAGTCACAATGTGAAGGCCTAGTCCCTGTCCCATATAAGCCAAAAAATATGGTCTCTTCTTTGTCCTCTCATCCCTCTCTGTCTTTCTCTCCCTGGTTCCTCTGGGCTTTCTCTCCCCGGTTCCCCATGTCCTGTGTGTGTCACAGTGGTGGGGACACAGCTTTCAGCTTTGAGAGAGGGAGCCTCTTGGAGCTCAGAGACTGTCTTGCTCATCTTCCTGTTGGTGCCAACCACGGAGCTGGGCCCAGAGCAAGGTCTGAATCTAGGGAGGGAAGGCATTTTATTAAAATATTAGGTGGCAGGATGGGGTTGAATCTGAGCCTTTGCATCCACGGATTCTTCCCTCTGGAATGTTCTTTGTTTTCTTGCCACTCCCTGCATTCTCTGCTACATTTACCTGGGTCAGGCACTTTCTCCCTTCCTCAGCACCATGACCACCTCTTCCATCCCCACACTGGTAGGGCCACCATATCACCCTGGACTGTGGTGCTGCTCACTGGGCTGCACTGCCTGTAGCACAGGGACATCTGTACAGCATCCCTCCGATCCCACCCCTCCCCTGCATAGAGCCCTCCTGTGACTCCCAGCTCATGCAGAGGAAGAGCCAAAGGCTCTCCCACTGTCCACCAGTGCCTGCAGGACCTGATCCTGTTTCCTCTCCCACTCCAGCTCTCTGTGCACCCCTCCCTCACGCCATTGACCTCTTTGCTGTTCTGTGAACCATAAACACACTCCTGCATCAGAACAGAAAGCATAGAAGTTCTTTTCTAGTCTTGGGGAAAACTCTTCCTGCAGAGGGAATAGCAGCAAACAGGCCAGAAGTCACCGTCCAAGTGAGCAGAGCACAGCTGGGTGGAAAGGCCCTGATTCCTGGCTGTTCACTGCTCCAGGAGCTGCGGGGGCCAGCTCGTGACAAGGAGCCTGGTGGACGTGAGAGCAGGGCCTTCCCACCATCCAGTGAGAAGGAACAGCCCTCCCAGCCCAGGTCTTCCTGGCGCCCTCTTCTGTTTGAACTTTTTGTAGCATTTATCTCCACTCATATATTACTAGATAAGTTTAATAGTCCATTTGCTGACTTCTTCCATTGGAACATAAGCTCCACGAGGGCAGAGACCTACTTCCTGTCATTCTCTGCAGTGTTCTTATGCAAGAAATTATATCTGGCATACAGCCGACACTCAGTAAATGCAGACTGAGATAGTAAATGAACAAATAATTGCTTTTTTTTTTTTGCGGTACCAGGGATTGAACCCAGGGGTGTTCTACCTCCGAGCTACGCTCCCAGCCCTATTTTTTCTTCTTTATTTTGAAACCGGGTCTCATGAAGTTGCGGAGGGCCTCACTAAGTAGCTGAGGCTGGCCGCGAACCCGGATCCTCTGGTCTCCGCCTCCCAAGTACCAGGATTACAAGCGTGTGCCACCACGCCCAGCCAAATAATTGAACAACAGACTCCAGTGTTACCTGCTTCCACGCTACTGCTCCAATGTCCTGCAGTTACCTATGTTGTGCCCTCTTTCTGGAAAGCCTGCCTGTCCCTCTCCCCCAGCCCTCCCTCTGCCTGCCCAGGGTAAAGTCCTGTGGCACATTGCACAAGCATTATCCATCCTTCCCCACCAGTCCAGGGAATTTTAAGGTCAAGAACAGCACCCCGTCTTTGAGCCTCCAGTGCCTACCACAGTGAGGACCCAGTTACTATTTGTTGGCCTGAGCCGAGTAGACCAGAACCCCATGTGGAATTGCAGCTCAGAGCCCTTTTCCTCCCCCTCTGCACATCATCCCCTTCATCCCCTTCATCCCCTTCGCCCGCCATCAGGCCAGGCACAGGAGCCCTGGTTGCCAGCTCAGCCTCCTCTGCTCAACGCCTGCCTTGGAGATCAGGACGAGGAGGCAAATGGGACACTAATGAAATTCAGAGAGAAAACTAAATCGGGAGGTGTTGCAAACACCGTGGAGGAGGGAGACATGATTTAAAAGGATCCCTCTGGGGTAGGAGGGGGAGCAAGGGGCATAAGCGGCCTGGAGTTAGCTTCACACAGCCCACCCGGCACTTGCACTTGGGCAACCTGTATGAACCCCGTTAGCTCTAGGAACTTCACCTTTTCATCTTTAAATTAGGGGCCTTTTCATGGGTGGACGCAGTCATTCGTTCATTCCTACCCACTTGCTAAGAAGGGTTGAGTGGATTAATAATTTTAAATTAGTGACTAAAACCAGAAGCGTTAAATGCAAAAGTTAAGGTAGAATGTAAGGAAGAACAAAGGAAAGGAGAGAGAATTTAAAAAAAATGATCAGGGCCACTCAGGAAAGGGGTTTCTGGGAAAGGGTTTTCAAACTAGTGCCTCAAGGATGGCCCAGGCCCTTGTGACCAGCCAAAAGGGCCATTAACCTAAAGACATTCAGGGATGGAAAAGCTCTGCGCAGATAGTAGCAATGATGACTAGTGTTTCACAGCACTGTCAGATCCACTGTCCAGTCCCTCAATTATAGGTGTTGACTGCTGCTTGCCAGGGACCCCACAGGGTACTTTTCTCTTAGTATCTCATTAAATGCTCTCAGCAGCTTGTAAAGGAGGTCTTGTAAAGTTCATTTTAGAGATGAGGCCACTGAGGCACAGAGACACCGAATTATCTCTTTAGCAAATAATGCTGGGGCTAGTGGATATCCACATGCAAAAAGCATACAGTTTGACCTTTCCTCATACCATATACAAAAATTAAATAAAAATGAATCGTCGCCAGGCGTGGTGGCGCACGCTTGTAATCCCAGTACTTTGGGAGGCGGAGACCAGAGGATCTGGGTTCGCGGCCAGCCTCAGCTCTCCCTCTCTCTCCCTATCTCTCTCTCTCTCTCTCTCTCTCTCTCTCTCTCTCTCTCTACCTAGTGAGGCCCTCCACAACTTCGTGAGACCCGGTTTCAAAATAATGTATAAAAAAATAGGGCCGGGGGTGTAGCGCGGAGGTAGAACGCC
>PVJS01000160.1:62394-98761 GCA_004027185.1 Glis glis | reverse complement strand
ATAACTCAGACTTCTTTAAAATTAAAAATCTTATACTTCAAAGCATATCATCAAGAAGGGAAAACAACCATAAAATGGGAGAAAATACTTGCAAATCATATATCAGATAAGGGACTTGTATCAAGAATTCATAAAGAACACAGCTCAACAACAAAAAGACAAACATAGTTTAAAAATGGACAAAGAGTTTGAATAGACATTTATCCAAAGAAAATACAGAAATGGCCAATACGCACATTAAAAGATGTTCGACATCCTTAGCCAACAGGGAGATGCAAATCAGAGACACTGAGTCATTTGTGTAGCCCAGCTTTCCTGGCCATACACCTCCCTGAGCTTGGCGAAGAGGTCACAGCTAAGAGAGAAAGAGGGGACCTGGTCGGCCATTGAAGGTTTTCACAGGAAGAAGAGAGAGTGACCAGAGACTGGTAGGTCAAGATAGAAGTGCTCAGCCAGGGAGAGACTGCTGGGGGCCCTTTTCTCAGTAAAGGACAGAAATTGCTATTGGAAAATTCCCAAGAAGAGTTGTACACTTCGTCTTCTGCTGCTTTCTTCAGAGAATGAAAGCAGCATGATTT
This sequence comes from Glis glis, assembly GCA_004027185.1. Classification (NCBI taxonomy): domain Eukaryota; kingdom Metazoa; phylum Chordata; class Mammalia; order Rodentia; family Gliridae; genus Glis; species Glis glis. The sequence goes on along the minus strand of PVJS01000160.1, from coordinate 98,183 downwards.
CTGATTTCAGGGCCCTGTTTTCAATATTATTGAATACCCCCAAGGGGTTTTGTTTATGTGGATTGAATCTACTGAAATTTGTCATTAGTAATTAGCACTGAAAAAAGTTAAAATTGTTATTTATAACTTATCTAACATAAAATAATAAGCACTTACATTAGCATCAATAATGAGTCTCAATGAAAACTGATTTTTTCCAAAAAACAAAAATGCGTGGAGTGGCGTTGCTTTATATTTTGGTAAGCCTCTTTCATGATTGGCTTACTGGAATACCTGCTGGTGTTGCTGACTGAACACTTCTGTCTTCACTAACCACTCTCCGCATTCAGTCTGGAATCCTGCACTGGATAGCCACGAGAGAGTATGAATGAAAAGGCAAAGATGTCACAGCATCATTATGAATAAATTTGCCCTTACGGACTTTCTGAAAGGGTCTTGGGGACTGTCGGGGATCTCTGGGCCACACTTTGAAAACTGTGGGTACAGAGGTGAGGTCCTCACTGTAGAGTCCAGCAGGGAGTGGAGGGAAGTTAATTGTGAATCTAGAAGAGAAGAAGGGGGAGTGAGAACAGTCTTAGTGCAGAAAGGACAGGAATGCTCCTGGAATGAGCCTGGCTGGTCCAGGGAGGCCCAAGCCTTTGCACATGATACTCTCCTAACCCAGAATGAGATGTAAACCCAAGTTATTATTAACTAGAGGTACTAGTGACTCCGTTGTTATCAAGTGGTCAGGCCCCACGAGAACTGCCCCTCTTGGTTGATGATGGGAACCCAGGAAGTCAAAGAGATTGGGACAGAGATACTTTTTCATAGGGTCAATTTGGATAAATAATCCTAAATGGGACACTCTAATTCCTGACCAAATAATAAGGCAAATAGGCTCCTGAGGCTAAGAGTGTACAGTCACAAATGTTAGCAGAGCAAGAGTAAATGAGCATTTATTGAATTCTTAGTCTGGGTTAGTATCCAGGCCAGGCACATCGTATGTTTTATTTTCCTTAAGAAGACCTATATATTTTTGCCTCTATGAGATAGGAGCATCCCCATTTTCAAGTGATCAAACCGAGACACAGAGAAGTGTCTTGCTCAGGGAAACACAGCTGCTACATGGGGAAGCTGAGATTTGGAGTCAGATCTGTTTGTCTCATCCTTTGGAAACCCCACCCCATCCTTCACCCAGGGAGAAAATGCTGAGTCTGGTCCAGGCAGGAAGCCATGCTCAGGTCAAGCCGTCCTCAGCAAGTCTGCAGAGGCCACAATAACCTTGGGCCAGTCTCAGGCTCCTTCTTCCCAGACCACGTCCATCTTAACTGGGCTGATTTTCCTTCTCTGAATCTGCACCTTCAGTCCTTGATCAGATCACTTGGGATGCCCACACCTTCCCATGCCACCATCATCTTCCAATAGCCAATATTTGTTCAATTAATGTTCATGAGCCAACTGAACACATGAATAGTCTAAAGGAGGAAAAAGATAACCCAAGAAGAAATTCAAAAGTTGCCGCAGATGGGGCTTGAAACCCAACAGTCCTCTGTGTGCTCCAACAAGGTACCTTGGAGGGACCCACTTCTGGCCCCAGCCTTCTACGCAATGGGAAGCATTAAGCAGGCAGCCAAGTGTGGAATTCTGCACCTTCCCTGAGGCCTGGCAGGGTTGGGTTAGCAGAGGGAGCTCAGCCAATGCTGTGGATGTCGCTGCCCTTCTGAAACCCATTAATGTGATCCTTATTTACCTATCCCACGTCCTCAGAGCAATATTGCTGCGCAGTCTGGGGTGTGCAGTCAAAATGATCACAGAGCCATTTAGTCATTTACAAGCTGAATGCCTAGTTTATTTCCAAATGGGAAGGTCAGCATCATTATCCTTGGTGGATTCAATTACCAAATCACAGGGCTTGCTTCCTGTTGCTAATTGCTTCGACCGCATACCTCAGTGGCCGATTTAGCCAAAACAGCTGAGGTAGTGGCCTCAAGGCCCATTCCCAAGGCTGTGGACCTCTAGCACTGTATTGCCTTGACTTACCCACTGTGTATTTAGACATCTTCCACCCCCAATTGCTTTTGTGACAGTAACCCTGGTGGAAAAGAGCAATGAGTCAACAAGGGGCCCAGAATCCTTTGCCTCTTTGGATTCTAACCATAGTGGAAAAGCCAAGTGTGCAGAAAACGCTCCAGGGGTGAGAACAGACATTTGTCGAGGACCTATTAGATGTCAGCCACTGCGCTAGGCATTTCACAGTCCATTTAACCCTCGCAACTACCCGGCGAGGTAAGCATTGTTATTTCTGATTCACAGATGGGGCCGCAGAGCCTCAGAGAGGAGCAATGACTTCAAGTCATATAGTCAGGAAGGGGGAAGCTGGAATTGGGTCAAGGTCATCTGCTGTAAAGCCCACCTTCTTCCAACTAGGCTGAAAATAATAAGAACAACCGCAGCAAGAACTACCATTTGTGGCATCCCCACTATATCCCTGACTTGCATTAGTTCATTTAATCCTTACAACAGCCTTGCGATGTTAGGAAATATTATCACCCCCATTTTACACATGAGGAAACCAAGGCACAGAGAAATGCTTTCAGAATGAATAATTTTCCAAAAATGGGTGTTCAGAAGGTAAGCCCCAGAAATATGACTGTTTGTTGTTCTGTCCTAAATGGCTCTTCTCTAAAATAAATGAAGTCCTTGCTCATAGGATTTTTTTCAGTAATATTTGGTATTGATAATTACCTTCATGGTTTTCTGGCCACCCCACTCGACTGGGTATTCTGGTTGTTATGAGTAGCCTACTGTGGCCATTGAGCTGCCCCATACTATGAAAGACTTTAATGGGTCAAAGAATCATAGAGCTGGATTCCCAGAATGTTCAGCGTCAAGCATGTTGGGAGGCCATGTAGTGTTATGATAGAGAGCAGACTAGACTCATACTGATGGAATTCAGTCCTGGCTTATCAACTCTAGCCTCTGGGCAGGTACCTTATGCTCTCTGTGCTTCACTTTCCTAATATGCAAAATGGGTGTGATCAACTATGTGAAGTCAGAAGAAAATGCCTAGTTTCCCCATCCTGTTGGCACCCTCCCCCCTCCATGAAGAAGGGCGTCAGGCATCATGAGCACCGCCATTTCTGGGCACTGAGACCACAGATGCATAAACAAATTTCCATCCTTTTCAGGGAACTCAAAGGATGTGCCAGAATTCTCGTTTCTATGTTGATGGGAAGAAGACTCTCTCATGCTTGCAGGCAAAAGAATTCGATTCTTGCCAATGCTGTCTAAAAGATGAGGGAGTGGAAGCTATAAATGAAACAGTACAAGACAGTTTCCTTTCCAAAGCTTCAGGACCACAAGTGGAAGGGGAAGTGGGAAAAGGCAAAGGCACTCAACTTCCCAAGGGGGTAATATTTCAGAGTGCAAAGATGTAAAGTATACTTTTTAATGTCAGTGATAATATGTAGTATTCTATGTCATTAGGTTATAATTGTCTGGAATAAATTCTTTAATGTGCCATCTATTATAGTTATCAAAACAATGAAGGTGATCTTTTTATTTTTACTGTATTTACATTATGTAGATAAAATGTTATTTCATAGAGAACATTCCAGAAATAATATCAATCTCTTGAACCAAATGGTCAATATATAGTCACCGGTTCAATTTTGTATATTTAAACACAAAGCAGAGTGTTGGAGTGAATCTGTAATAAATCTAAGAAAATGTTTATGGAAAAAAACAAAATGGGTGCAATAAACCCACACCTCAAAGGGCTATTGCAAGGACTAAAACTATATAACATTTTTATAATCATGGGTAGAACAAAAACAAGAGCCAAGTAGATGTTATCTAGTATGATAGAATATTCATTTATAGAATTGGACTCAGGCCTCAGTTAGTGATTGACCCAATTTACACAGCACTTTAGTTTTCCAATTCCAACACCAACACTCACGTTGAAACTGCAAGACATATTTAGAACAATAGCCCCAAGAAGCCTATCAATCTTATTTCTAGAAGTCTTAGTTGGTTACCTTTCAATCTGCTTTATCTTTTTTGACAGTCTGTTGTTCTTTGTTTATACTTTCAGTATCATTATAATATTTCCTTAAAAACTGTGCACATTTATGTTTTGAGACCGATCATCTCAGTACCTGTGGTATTTGTAGGTTCGATTCTTCCGGTTATTGTTTCTGCTGCCTCTTGCTCATGGTGACTTGTTTCCTTACCTGTTCTTTTACTTTTTGTGATTTTCTGATTGTTGAAACTTTGTGCAACTTCTTTGAGGCCTGAGTTGAAAATTCATTGCTCCAGAAAAGATTTGCATTTGCTTTTGTCAGGTTCCTGGAGGAAACACATGCTTGGGTCCCTTTAAAGTAAATGCATGGTTTGACCTTTGAAGTTGTTTTTCCACCCACAAGGTAATACGTATTTAAGTTTTACCACATGACAGCCATTTTGTGATTTGAGATTCTGAGGGGATCATTTTTTTAATTTTTCTTTTCCTTCTGTCAGGGCCGAGTTTTCTTGCTGTCTCCTTCTGTGGTATGGGATTTTGTGTTTTTCTAATTCATCCTTTCACCAGAGTTATCAACATTGTCTCTTGAAGTCTTAGCTTTAGGCAAGGAGTCCAGTACGTCTTCCCACCTTTGAAGAACTTTGGCTTTGGTTCCTTTGTTGGTCCTTCAAAACCCAAAGCCCCAGACCATCAAGTTGCAGATGCCTCAGGATAGCATCACCTTCTGTGCTGTGTAACTTCTGTGGATTTGTGTTATCCTGTGGTTACTGTGACCTTTGAGGATTTCTTTCTCCTTCTTGACAACTTAGTTATATATTTAAAAATAAATAATTTTTCTTAATCTGGCATTTTTCTGTGTTTAGGATTAGGGGAAATCCTTAGGGTTTAAGAAGCTAGACTGCAGGAAAGAGAAGTCTAACGTGGTTACCCTGACCTCCAGTGGCACGAATGTGGGACTTTATCAGTTAGTGCTTCCCTGGTTAATACTGGTTGTCACTCTATTGTATTTTTGCTTCAGAGCCTACCCAGTGTGACAAAAGAGCAGAGAGGAAGTTTACTTACCACAGAGCAAATCCCTGTCTCTCAACATCATCACCATCACTCTTCTGAGCTCTTGGCCTGCGCTTGTCTCAGTCCCAAAGAGCCCTTGGCCACCAAGCAAATTACCTGTAGATGTTGCTAAATGCAAACTCTGCTTTTGCAAAAGGTAACCATAAAGTACCACACTTCGAAGGCATGCCTCTATTCTATTGATAGAATTCAGTCATCCCTGACTTAGTTCTTGCTAAAAACATTAAAAAAGGTGAAGTAGGGCAGCATGAGCAATCTTGTTTACTCCTCAGTTCATCTATACCATAAACATTTACTGAGCACCGTCTGTATGCTGTACCTGTTAAGTTCTGGAATACAGAGATGGAAAAGTCCTTCCTCTTATGGGCAAGGACATTTCCATGGACAGTGACCATACAGTAGGACATTGCTTTGGCAAAACAAAACTGGGGTGAAGGAATCAACCAACATAGCCTCAGGTGGCGGTGCCCAGGCAGGCTTCCCAGAGGAAGTGGTATAAATCCAAAGTTGGAGGCACAGAGAGCAAGAGTCTAGAAACAAAAAGACCACAAATTGCCAGTCCCTCAAAAGAAAACATTAACACTCAGATAAATGGCCCAGCTGATTTTCCTTCCCCGGCCTTGGGCTGTGGGTGACCAGTGCCTCTCCCGCTCCAGGAGCCACTCTTGGAGCAAATCTTTGGTATGATTTATGTATTCTTAACAGGGACAGTATCATTCCCAAGGGGGCATAATTGTTTCTTGGGGTTTAGGGATTGAAAAAATCATAATAATTATTATGGTTCATGGTCCTCCAAAGGGCCTCAGTATAAATAGACATATAAATAGATACATATATATATACATTTATATATAAATAGATACATATATATACATATATACATATATATAAATAGATACATATATATATATGTATATATCTGTGGTATTGAAATTTTATAGGAAGGGGAGGTCAGGGCGGGTGGGGGGGATCTGTAAAGGCTCCTTGGTTGCTAAAGTGGGAAGAATTATAATGAAAAGAAAGGTTAAGAACCACTGGTGTACTTGAATGAGTGACAGTGTTGGAGCCAGATACACTTCTGTTCAAATGCTACCTCCTTCATTAGAAACCTGTATCACCCAGGAAAATTAATCTCACTGTGCCTTAGTTTCCTTATCTATAAAATGGGATAATAACAGCTTCCCTCACAAGGCTGTTCTGAAGATTAACTGCAATCATACGTGGAAAGCTCCAGGCACTTAGTGGGTGGTGGATAAATGTTGTTGGTGTCAGTTCCCTGCCTCTGTCCCACACCCAAGACACGCTCAGGAGAGGCCCAGAGCCAAGCAGACTTACTGAAGGGGCGCATTGAGACAGTCCATGCCACAGGCCATGAGCAGTGGCTGCAGCAGGCTTCCTTTCTGCGGCCACCTACATGTACAATGTCCCAGAGCTCTTGGGATCACCTAGGAGAAGGATGGAGTCATCCATTTGGGTTATGAAAGATGGCATTTCCTGACTCTTCCTTCATAGACACAATTAATATTCAATCTGTTAAAACTGAGAAATTCAAGTGGAGATGAAGCTTGTCAGTGATTATCTTTTTTTTTTTTTTTTTTTGGTACTGGTGGAATTGAACCCAGGGGCATTCTACCTCTGAGCTACACCCCAGTCCTTTTTAATTTTTTGTTTTGAAACAGGATCTTGCTAGGTTTTTGAGAGTCTTGCTGGGTTGCTGAGCGTGGCCTCAGATCTGCTTTCCTCATGTCTCAGCCTCCCAAGTACTGAGATTATAGGTGTGCGCCACCACACCCGGCTACTGGTTGTATTTTAAGGGGGAAGAGTTTGGGGCTTTCTCCTGGGTTTCCAGTTAATCCAGGGGCCTCAACTTGAGGTCCTGGCCTCTAAGGTCTCTGTATCACCATTTCGGGGAGGTACTATTGTCTGTGGCCCCGGCAGGTGTGGTGTGTCTGGAGGAGAGCAGCCCGGGGCAGAGGGCATAGAGGCCAGCAGGTGAGTGGAGAACAGTGGCCCAGACAGACCTGCCCTCCTGCTGCCCTCTGTCTACACCCCTACGCCCCACTGAGGCCTGTGTCATTTAGAATTACCTGAATAATGCCTGGCACACAATAGGCCCTGATTATGTAGTTGTTGAATAATGAACTCTCTCCTCCCAATAATTAAAACTAAAATTATCATTAAATATGGGGTTATATATTTCATTGCATATCTCTTTTAACCCTCCCAGAAAGTCAAATGTTATATCATCATCATTATCCCATCTTATAGATGGGGAAACTGAGGCTAATAGGAGTTAGGGCATTGCCCCAGGGGACTGAATCACAGAGCCAGGTGAGCAGCTCACCTGCTTCTCTTCAAGCCTGGGCTCAGATCCACTCTGCCATCATCAGGCAGGGTGGAGGCTGATTCAGTTCTGAGTCCTGCACCTGGCCCAAGGAAGGGGGGAAGAGAGCCATCCTTTCCAGCAGTGGACACGCCTGTCTCCCTCCTTCCGGCCCTGTCAGAACTTCCCTTCCAGCATGGCTGTGCCCCTGACTCCTGTCTGGGCCTCTGCAAATCAGGTGTGACAGGCAAGTCGCCTCTGCCACATCCCTGACATGCAGCAGACAGCACCTGAGCCTGCCAGCCAGGACGCAGCCGCTGTGTTCGGTGGAGCCTGGCTGAGGCGCCCTCGTCCTGACACCAGCTCCCCACACACACACACAAGGCCTGTCTCTGGGCGAGGAGCATGTCTGAGCGCTTCATTATCTCTCCACAGAACATGTCAGGGCACCGGCCCAGCAAATCCAGCGCTGCTTGGAGGCTGGGGCTCCGGAGCTCCCTCAGCCTCCTCCCGCCTGGGCCTGTCTCTCTCACTCTTCTCACTGCCTTCAAAGGAAACACACACACAAGAAAGGCAGGGACTTGGGAGGCCCTGGAGACAAATTAGGTGACAAAAATAAGAAAATAATCTCTCCCTCTGCAACGCACTTGCCGCTGGCCAGAGTTTCCCGTGTTGTTGCCATCTCACCCAGGAAGATGAGGTGCCCTCAGCCTGGGCACTGTGGGCTCCCCAAGAGGAGTGGCAGGCCCGGAGGGACCCTCGATGTCTTCCCACACGGCCTCCACCCCCATCCGAGGCCCAAGTCCACTCAGGTGGCAAGTGACAGAGCTAGGGTTTGAACCCAGCACCTGCTGACTGCAGAGCCCACATCCTTCCCTCCCATTGCGTGGTGACAGCTCAGAGAGGGGAGAAGGGCGCAGACCAAGGTCTCAAGAAATACAGCAGCCAGGTTTGGAGGAAACCTTGCCATTAGGCTTCCCGGCGCTCATTACTTGTCTTGGGGGCCGCAGGGTGGGTGTGGAGATGGCGCAGTGTACAAGGTGGGTCTGGAACACTCTAGAGAAAGCTGCTTCCTGTGCCGGTTTAGCAGCCCCACCAGGTGCCTGCAATTATGGAAAGGAGTGTTGCCTAATTCTCTAAAACAAGCTTAATTTTAGTTCACCAAAATGTTAACATGCAAAATAAGGAAGAGACTCAGGAAAAAATCGAAAGAGGTGATAAAAGCCAGGAGGTTTTTTTAAATTTTATTTTAAGAGATGTTGAGGAGGGGGTTTGAGATGGCTCTGGGATACGGTTCCTCTGAGGTCTGCCTGTGACCCTCTGTTTAGTGACTTTCCCATTCCCTCCAGAGGATACCTGAACTTCTCACAGCATCATAGAACACTCTGTGTTATCCCCTTTCCCAAAAGAGTTGACCATAAATGGCTCAGGCCCGGGGTTCAAATCTCGGTTCTCCTACTTCTGAAGTATGTCACCAAAACAAGTTACTTAACCACCCTGTGTTTCTGTAACTCTGTTGTAGAACCTGTGTCACATCCATGTATCAATAATAAGAGCCAATGTTGTTGTTAGGATCCAGTGAGCTCTTGGCATAGTGCCTGGCCCAGGTTAACATTCTCATTCCTGATAGTGGCAATATGATTAGCAGCAGCAGCAGCTATAAGAGCAGGACTCCCCAGCTCTTCCCGCTGAGTGGAAGCCCGTTGGGATACTTTGAGCTGTCAAGATTCCTGCCCATCTTTTCAGACTCCCCTGGAAGGTGAGCTCATAGGCCAGTTGTTTTGCCCCTGCCTCTCCCCCACAGCAAGTAGTCACAGTGCCTCTGTGGCCTTCTCAGCACATGTCACCATTCTCTGGGCACATGCAGAGGTACTTTTGGAAGTTCCAAATGGGAGTTCTTGAGGGCAGGGAGATGTCTGAGCCCCAGCCAGGCTCCCAGAGCATGTTTGTAGCATAACTGTCTCTCTGCCTCCCTCCCCCCTTCACAGGACTAAAAAATCCATAATAGATGTTTGCAAGGATTTAGGCAAAGCTATTTGGTGAGGATTGTGGGAGGTACACAGGAAGCAGGGCTCCACCTGTCTCCCGTGCACCTGGCAAGAGCAGATGATATCAGGGCCTCATTATCTACACTGGCAACAAAAGCCCCCACAGCTTCGACCTCACTGGAAAAAAGTTCCTGGCCCAGGCAGTCAGTGTTCTCTGTTCCAGCACCATTTTGGCAGCCTTTTGCTGTAATTCGAGATCTTTCTCAAAGGCCTTCAGGAGAAACCAGGTTTCATTCTGACCCCCTTGAACACTCCCCCTTTTCCTTCTGCCTTCTTTGTGGTTTTCCAATTTCAGGGTACCCCACCCACACCCCAGGCAGGGGAAGGGCAACACCAGCAAAGGACGCTTCCCCCAAACACTTCCCCCAGAGCCTGAAGGGCTCAGACAAGCTAGGAAGCTTGTCTAGCCCTCTCAGGTGAGGTCTAGCACCTCGAAGCAAGTGGGCATCCAGGCCCTGCTTCCTGAGTACCAGACTGCCAGCGGCCCCCAAGCTGCCCTCTCTTAAAGCAAGATGCCTGCACAAGCCTGGCCCAGAATTACTGGTACCTCCTTTCTCTCTTCCTTCCTCCATTTCCATTAGGAAGTATTCTTTGTATCAAAAAGTAGAATTGAGGCCAGGCGTGGTGGCACACGCTTGTAATCCCAGTACTTGGAAGGCGGAGACCAGAGGATCCGGGTTCGCGGCCAGCCTCAGCTACTTAGTGAGGCCCTCTGCAACTTCGTGAGACCCGGTTTCAAAATAAAGTATGGAAAAATAGGGCCGGGGGTGTAGCTCGGAGGTAGAACGCCCCTGGGTTCCATCCTTGGTACCGAAAAAAAAAAAAAAGTAGAATTGAAAATGCACTGAAAATCTGCATACCCACCACCCAGTTGACGAGTTGAAGCATTGCAGGTATTGTAATAGCCAAACCTGCAATTAGTTTAGGTGCCTCCAGGTGAATGGTGAAACGACCTCTGACCCATCGGCTCCATGCTATTATATGCTACTCAGCACCAAAAAGGAATGAACTATTGATGCATGCAATGACTTGTGTGAGTCTCCAGGGAATTATGCTGGACAAGAAAAAGACAATCTCACAAACTTAGATACTCTATGATTCCCCTGATTTTGAAATGACAAAATTTTACAAATGGAGAATGGGTTAGTGGTTGACAGAGTGGAGGGGTGGCGCTGGGGTAGGAGGGAGGCAGGAGGAGTTACAAAGGAGCAAGGCAGAGATCCTTGAGGTGATGGAAATGTTCTGTATCTTAACTGTGATGATGGATACACAAACCTGTGCAGGTGACAAAGTTGTGTAGAACTTAACAGGTACACACAGAAATACAGGTAAAACTGGGGAATGTGACTAAGATCTGTGGGTTGGATCAATATCCATATGCTAGTTATGATAGGACTTTATACTTTTGCAAGACATCACTGGGGAAAAGAGTATAAGGAATATCTCTGAATTATTTCTTATAACTGCATGTGAATCTACAATCATCTCAATATAAATTTAACTTAAAAATAGAAGATATTGAAAGCAACTTTTGTGTATGTGTGTGTATACTGGGAATTGAACCCAGGGACGTTCTACCTCTGAGGTATACCCCCAGCGTTTTATTTATTTATTTTGTGTGTGTGTGTGTGTGTGTGTGTGTGTGTGTGTGTGTGAGAAACAGGGTCTCACTAGGTTGTTGAAAGCCTCCTTAGGTTGCTGAGGCTGTTTTTAAACCTGCGATTGTTCTGTCTCAAGTACTTCTCCCAAGCACGGGGATTACAGGCAAGTTCCACCACACCCAGTTTGCAAGCAACTTTTTTTTTGCAGTCTTATTTATTTATTTATTCTTTTTTTAATTTATTACATTTATTGGTGCATTGTAGTTATACATTTTGTTAAGTGTCAGGGTATCAGAAGCATGCATGCACACATTGCTCATTTAGCCCTCCCTCAAATCCCACCCCATTCCCTCCCCCTTCCCTCCTTTCCATGCTCAGCATAGTGATCGACTCTGATAAGTTTGTTTATACACATCATGTGCATTAGTGTATTTCCCTCTTCCCGCCTCCCAAAGCAGTATAGGTACAATTTAAGTCCCCAATGAGCCCCCCAATCTCGTTCCTCTCCTTCCTAAGAGGCAACCAGTGTCCAGAAGTTGGTATTAATCATCCCCACAGATGTTTTTATATAGGATTGTGCCTAGCACATGATGGGGGCTCAGAATTTGTTGAATAAAAAATAATAATTCCAGATGCTTTCAGTTTGGAGTATCTTATTTTTTCATTCTTTCTGTTTTAATATTCAAGCATTGCTGCTAAAAAAGGTTTGAAATATAATTGACATATCATACAATTCACTCATTCGAAAAATATGATTCAATGGTTTTTAGTCTATTGCAGAGTCATGCAACCATCACCACAATCAATTCTAGAACATTTTCATCATCACCCACAAAAGAACCCATGCCCATTAGCGGCCATTCCAGATTTCTCCCTAACCCAAACCCCACCCCACCCCCACTCAGGTTTCTAGTGCCTTAAGCAGCCACTAATCTATTTTCTGTCTCTATGATTTGCCTATACTGAACATTCCATATATAATATGAGGTCTCTTATGACTCTCTTCTTTAATTTAGCATGTTTTCAAGATTCGTTCATGTTGTAGTGTGTTTCAGAATTTTATTCCTTTTTAGTTACCAAATTATATTCCATTGTATAGATATACCACTTGTATTTATGAATTCATCAGCTAATACACATTTGGGATATGTTCACTGTTCTGCTATTATAAATAACGCTGTTATAGCCACTTGTTTGTAATTATGGTGTGGTTACATGTTTTTATTTCTCTTGGCCATATATCTAGGTGTTGAGTCAATCGTCTGAGGAATTCTCAGACTGTTTCCAAGTGGCTGTAGTGTTTTACATTCCCACCAGTAGTGCATGGGAGTTCCAATTTCTCCTTATCCTTGCCCATACTTACTATTATCTGTCTTTTTGATTATCATTCAATCATGGGCTTTTGAATCAAATAACCCAGGTTAGAGCTCCAGTTTTGCTCTTTACTAGCTATCATATCATAGTCAGGGTTTTCCTCCATTTTCTCCCTCTGTCAAATGACTCTAATAATATCCACCTTGAGGTTGGATCAAATAAGACAATGAGCTGGTAAAGCCTTAGCACAGGGTATGATGCAGTTGTCTCTCCTTGGAACACAATACAGTGACAGCTTATTATTGTAGGCATCAACTACTCCATGGCCTTCCTGCCAGGGATGCACTTAAAAGTTACCTAGAACCTCCCCGCACACCTCCCTCTACCTGGGTGGGAGCTAAGGTGTGTACAAGTGAAGCCCGGAGAGCTGCCCTTTGTTAATGCTCAAAACTCATGGTGGGAGCCAGAACAGTGCCACCATCACCCCAATCTCACACCCTCCAGGGGCCACCTCTGAGGGCTGCCCCCAGCTCCCAACAGTGTCTGACAAGGCACCCCTTCCCCACCCCACAGAGAAGACAGAGGAGCAGAGAATCTTAGCAGGCCCCAGTTTTGGAAGCCTCAAATTGGGTCTGAACCACTTGAGTTTATTGAAATAGGTTTTTTCCTTCTTTTCTTTGGCAGGAGCCCCATTTTTCATGCCATCATTTTTGCAACAATCACAAACATTATCTTCACACCCAGCCATTGTATAGGGGAAGAAAGGATGATTGCCTGCTGATTGCTACTGTTGCTCATTTTGGAGATGACTCTATGGATGGGAAGGACACAGCTGTGTGTCAGAGAGGCAGAGAACGGCACAGTTCAGTAATGCCAGGGCGTGGGGGGAGAGTGGAGACAAGGAGCCCCTCACAGCAGGGGAAACATAGCAGTCAGAGTAGCAGTGGCTCATGGACCAGGGTGTCTGTCTTTTCATGGCAGTATGTCTATTCACCAGTGCATATAGGAGGCAGCTAAGTCTTGCATATCCTAAGCATCTCAGGCTCACTATGGCCCAAAAGTGACTCAGCATCATTTCTACTCCCAACCCACTTCCCTAGTCCTCTCCATCTTAGGCAGTGGACCAGAAGCTTGGGCGCCATCTTGATTCTGTCTTCTCCTTTGTCTCAAACATCTAATGAGTCACCAGGCCTTTACTGTAATTCTCTCAAATGTGCCCAGTTCCCAACAATATCTCATTCCTGGATCACCGAGCAGCCTCCTCACTGTCTCCCCACTATTATGCCTCTAGCCTCGCACCTCCTGATGATTCATACCCAGCCCACACTGATCTTCCCATAAAATAAACAAGATCAGGTCGCTTTACCTTAAAACCCTACAATGGCTTCTCTTTGAGGTAAGGACAGTTAGAGGGCCTTAAGCTCCTTGCCCTGCCCCTTATTCACGCTTCTGCAGGCGTCTGTGATTCTCTGCTACTGCCCTGACTATACCATTGGTTCATTTACCTCTCCTCCCCTTTCTCCCCTAGGTTCCTTAAGGCAGGGACTCTGATTTATTCATGTCAGTCTCCCCAGCATCTAAGAGAGCTTCTTACTCATGGTAGGTGTCCAATAAATGTTCCCTTCCCCTTACATTTGAGTACTCCACAATTTTCAGACCCCTTTAGCCAAATTGTTTCTTTCATTGGCCCTCACTGCCCTAAAGTGTATACAGTAGGAGTTTTTATTTGCATTTTACAAATAGGAAACCCAAGACTCCGAGATAATAAGTGATGGCCCTGCCGGGCATGGTGGCACACGCTTGTAATCCCAGTACTTGGGAGGCTGAGACAGGAGGATCGCAGGTTCGAAGCCAGCCTCAGCCAACTTAGTGAGGCTGTCAGTAACTTAGTGAGGCCCGGTTTCCAAATAAAAAATAAAACAGGGCTGGGTGGCCCTGAGTTCAATCCCTAGTAACACACACACACAGACACACACACACACAACTGTGTAGGAGCCCAAGGCTCCTACAGTAGGCAAATGGCATGGGTGAACTGGCCATGGGTATTCCAAAGTAGCTATCACTAAAATCCCATGAGGAAGGCAAGGCACTTGCCTTGATTTAAAAATCACTGTGGCCTGTGATTTTTAAAGTGTGGTCCCTGGACCACCAGCATCAGTGTGACTGGTAGAAATGCAAATTTGGGGCTTCACCTAAAAGATGATAGAATATCAAATGCCCAAGCCCAAATTCCAGCCAAGATCATACTCTCTGCATTGTCTAATGCCATGCCTCTAGAATGACTCATGTCCTTAAGTCCCAGTGGTGGGTTCTGCTGGGCCAGTTAGAATGAAAGCTCCTTCCTGCAGACCCTCTACAGCATGATCTTTTTCAATAAGATCAGAAAGCTGTGTACCCATCCATCCAGCATATTCCCTGCCAGGACTAATTAAAGGAGATCTGACAAGCCTCTCTGCTGGGTGACTCTGGGTGTTGAGGCAACCAGAATATGAGTCACTTGCAATGCCCCAGGTAGAAGTATTTCCAAGGCAAAATAATCTCCCAGTGTGGATAGAAACTACTACTGACAGGCAAAAAGTTCAGAGGCTGTGCTTGTGCCTGGAGCAACAGCTTTGTCCTCTCCTGCCCCTACCTTGACTTTGAAACATTCTGTCAAGAATCATCAGCCTGGAATTAAAAGGCATCATGCACCAGCTGAGCCAAAGAGATGTTGGGGATGAAAATGGAAGTTTCCCCAGTGGTTTTGATGGGTGCCCATGTCCCTCAGGGGCACCAAGCATGGCCACACAGTGATGAAGAATGAGCCCGGAAGGTCTGGTCTGCATCACTCTTACCCGTGACCTTAGATGACCCTTGCCTCTCTGGACCAGACTGGCTATGGGCATGCATCTCCAAGGCTCCTTGCAGCAACGGTGTGGAAACCTATGGCATGTGCTGGGGGACACTTGCTGAAATACGAGTCTGAAGAGCTCTGGAGTCAATGAGATGTGGTCATCTAATAGCACAGGACATGTCAACCCCCACCAGTTTCAGCTGACTGATGTATAGCCTCCAAAAGATAAAGGGAGAAGGGAAGAAGTCAGTGTCCTCCTGAATCTGTAGGACTGTTAAAGGCCATCTCATCCTTTCCATTCTGCCTGTCCAGGCTCCTCTATCCCACTGATTCTCAAACTCAACTGCACTAGAATCCCCTGAGGGCCTGTGCAAAACACAGATGGCTGAGCGTCACCCCCAGAGTTTCTGCTTCAGTAGGTCTGGGGTAGAGCACCAGAACTTGCATTTCTAACATGTTCCCAGGTGCTGCTGCTGCTGCTGCTGGTCTAGAGATGACAGTGAGAGCTAATACTGCCTCATGATCCCAGTGGCGTCCTACCTCTGCTCACAGCTGCCCTGGAGCAGGAGCTCAGTCCCTCCGAGGCAACTGTCCCTTAGATGGAGTTTGAAACCTTTCTCCCTGAGACTTCTGCCCACTGTCCATGAACTTAGACTCCAAAGCAAGCCCAAGTGCTTGAAGGTGAGGATAGCAACAGAGACTTTCTTGGGCACCTACTATTTCCAGCCACTGGGCTAGGTACTTTTACATACATCTTATTGATTCTCTCTACTCACAAGGGAATAAAAATATTCTCTCCACCTCACAATATCATTACAAAAAAGAACAAAAGATACGCAGTTATAAAAACTGTGAAGAGTTTCTTTTTTATTTTTAAGCTGGGTATTCATTAGCTAGAGCTACCATAGCAAAGCACCCCAGACCAGGGGCTTCAGCAATAGGACATTATCGTCTTGCGATTTTGAAGGGGTGAAGTCCAAGGTCAGGGTGTCAGCAGGTTTGGTCTCCCCGAGGCCCCTCCCCTTCGCTTGCAGAAGACACCTTCTGCATGGTTGTCCCTCAGTCCATGCTGTGTCCTAACCTATTTTTCTTATAAGGACACCAGTCATACCATATTAGAGTCCAACCATGTGCACTCATTTCACCCCAGTTAACTCTTTAAAGGCCCTGTCCCCAAATATAGTCACATTTTGAGATGCCGGGGGTTAGAACTTCCTCATGGATTTGCAG
The DNA here is from genome assembly GCA_004027185.1 of Glis glis. Lineage (NCBI taxonomy): Eukaryota > Metazoa > Chordata > Mammalia > Rodentia > Gliridae > Glis > Glis glis. The sequence continues at coordinate 81,757 of PVJS01000160.1, read as the reverse complement.
GGGACACAGTTCAACCCAGAGCGACCTTCTCATTGAAGCTTGAATAATCACTAGCTGTATGACTATAGAGAAGCCACCTAAACTTTCTGAGCCTTTTTTTCCTCATCAGAGCCCAGTTTGTAACACTTCCAGGCACAGTGCTAGCATCTGAATAGAGAAGAGGGACGTTTCAACTTCAGAGGTCGGTAGATTTGGAGAAAACAGATGCTCGGGGTAGAATCTGTCTGAGAATCAGAGCAGGGGGCCCCCATTCAGGTATCGCTGGGAGCTGGAGGTGTGGGACCTGACCCATACCCAAGTCCGCAGAGCCGAGCAGTGAGGCATTGTCCCAGAGCTTCACATGACTTCTGTGGTGGAAGAGGCGAGAGGCAAGCTCTTGAGAAGGTCTCAAGGGTGAGCGGCTCTGCCAGCCTTCACCAGCTAAGCCCGGCTCCTTCCCACTCTCCAACTAGGGAGCTGCCATCACAGCCCTGTGTAAATTCCCAAAATTCCCAGCCAGGGGAGGAGTGTGTGGTGGGCTCTAGAAACAAGCCAAGTATCTTTCAACAGGGGACTCATTAACTGGCTTATAGTTTGACTGGGTTTGTCATTATTTATTGTTGTCGTTATTGTTGTTACAGGCATTTATTGTGCTATCATTAGGAAAGTACTACACATTGCCTTCGCGATGTGGTGTGATTGTGATGGTCACTATTACTATCCCCAGTTCATACATGTAAATACTGAGGCTTAAAGAGTTTAAGGAACTCTCCCTGGCCATAAAACCTATCTGTGACAAAATCAGGACTTTAAACCAGATCTTTCTAATGCAAAGTTTAAGTGCTTCACCTCTATACTATACTCATTTAAAGGGCCTGAGATAGAAGAATATTGAATGATGTGGGAAAAATAACTTTGATGTGATGCTCAGTGAAAAAAAAATCAAGATATAAAACACACTATCTCCGTTCTATAAATAAGTGTGTGTGTGTGTGTGTGTGTGTGTGTGTGTGTGTGTGTGTTACACGTAGAGGGGACAGAGAAAGGATAGACTAAAATCAGGGGTTATTTCTGGATGGTGAGGTTAACCTTTGATGTTTTCCACAATACCTAGAATAAGGGAAAATGTTTTTTTTTTTTTTAATGGAGAGAGAGAGCAAGATTTGGAAGGAGACAAACCGTGGTGAAAACCTCTAGCTCTAGCTCTCCCCAGCTTTGTGCTGTCCAGCATTGAGCTACTGCCCTTCCCTGGGTCCCTCTGAAGGATTCTGGGACAGGTGGCCGGAGACAAGGACCAGGGTGCACACCTGATGTGGTTCTATTTCTGAAAGAGGCCTGCGCTGCCATCCCCAGAGACAGAGCGCAGCGCATTTCCCTGAATAACCACTGCTATTTTTGGAGGGCGCCAATTGAACTGCACCCAAGGAGAGGAGGGGAGGAGCAGTTGGATGCTTCTGGAGACCCTGCTGGTCCAGACCTGGAGCTCAGTCTTCCTCTTGAAAAGTCCCTGCTGGGGAAGTTGCTTGTCAGCCTTGCTCACTGTGCCCTTAGTTGATGGGGCGAGGCCACTGGCATCCCGCATGCTGTGAGGGCAGAACAGGCTGGGTGCCAACCCCAGGGGACCCCTTTTCACACTTGCATGGTGCACTGGTCACAGGCATTGTCAGCCCCTGAGACAGGAGATGTCTGAATTTAATATCCCTTTGCTGCAGCAAGAAAACAAGCCAGAGAAGATTACTGTCCGTGAGCAAAACCTCCAGGACATGTTTGCAAGCAGTTTTAGAGATGGGCAGAAATCAATAGAGATCAGAGCTAGGTAGAATTGTGGGTTCTTAGACTGTGAGGGCACTTTATCCACCTCCTCTTAGAATGGCAGCTCCTGGGGCAGGACGGCAGCACTGTCCTCCCCATCACCTGCCCTCCTCAACAGAGGGGGCGCTGGATTACGCAGCATATGTAAATGGCCAGAAAAATGGGTTAGCACTGGTTCCCTCAGAGGCAAAGGTGTGTGTGTGAAAGCAGGCTAGATCTGCTCGGTCTGTTCCCATCAACTCCCTGGCTTCTGAGAGTGAGATGTGTCCCTCCCAACTGCCTGGGGACTGTTTCCTCCTGTGACAACATCGCGCCCACTTGAGGGGAAAGAGGATGGAGGGACAGGAAAGGAAAAACTGCACAGAGGCTCTCAGCTCTGGCTGCTCATCAGCATCACCTGGACAACTTTTTTTTTGGGGGGGGAGTGATGGTGGTACAGGGGATTGAACCCAGGGGCGTTCTACCTCTGAGTCAAACCCCATCCCATTTTATTTTTTATTTGGAAACAGGGTCTCGCTAAGTTGTTGAAGCTGGCTTTGAACCTGCAGTCCTCCCGTCTCAGTCTCCCAAGTATTGGGATTACAGGTGTGCACCACCGCACCTGGCTCCTAGACAGCTCTCAAAGCCCCTGTCTGGGCCCCATCCCAGGCCAATGGATTGGGAACATCTGCAGGTGAGACCTAGGCTTGGGACCATCTTATATTTTCAGTTTCTGTAGCTTGGTCTTCAGTGGGTGGTGTTTTGGAGGCTAAGCCACTCAGCGAAGAGAAGGAGCCCTTCTTAGGAAAAGCAGTCCAGTCTTTTCTCGGTGGTTCCGCACACACCACAGGCCGGGTGCAGGAGGCAGGCTTTGCCACCCTCACCAATGAATGACAGCAGTTGTTATTTGCTGAGGAAACAGAGTGCCAGGCCAACGTTTATTCCGGCCAATGCCTGTTGGCTGGGTGGCAGTGCTGCCCTCTTACAGAGGAGGACGCCCTGGTTAAGGTCACGGATGGGAACTCAGGCCTCTCTTGGGGTAGCTCCAGGCTTGCTTGGGGGTGACCTGCACAGCCCACGGCACATCAGTCTCCTTTCCTTCCCCATGGAGCACAGCGCAAGTGGAAAGGCTTCTGCCTTCATGACTAACAAGGCTCTGCAAAGAGAAAAGTCCTGATTGGAAGCCTGCTCTATTCTGTGCTGGGATTTAGGAGAAAGCCAGGATTCCCCCCACCAGGTCCCCCAGCAAAACAATGCATTTTAAATGGCTCCAAAATTGCTAAGCTATTTCACTGCTTCGGAGGAGAAATAGCTTGGGGGAAGCTATCGGCCCTTTATGCCTCGAACATCAAAACAAAATGCCAAATGGGAAAACGAAATCACAGGAGGTCGGGGGAAGTGGGAGGATTACGTGGGAAGAGTTTGCTGCGAGGCATGGGCAGAGTGTTGAACCTGGGAATCTGGGAGGATCTGTGGGAGGCCGTGCAGCACCATGCTCATGACCCCAGCCCTGGGGTCAGATGGACCAGGTCAAGACCCAACAAGGACAAATGTGCCCGTGCTCTCATGACTACAGTGTTACCTGCAAACAGGAGGACGCTGAAGAGATTGAAAAATGCTGATGCCCAGGTCCCACCCACAGGTTCCCATTCCACTGGCCCGGGGTGGGGCCCAGGCAGCGGTATATTTTAAAGATGCCCAGGTGGTTCCAATGAGCAGAGCCTCTGCCTAGGTCCTCCTTTCCCGCTCCTACGCCACTCTCTCCCCTCTGAGTGTTGGATTCCTCCCTCTAAATGGGCATGATGCTATTTGAGGAAGGACTTCCCAGTGTCTTCCAGTGAGATAAAGTGCCTCAGTAAACTGTGGTGAGCTGGTGGGAACAGACCCAGCCTGTTTGCAGTCACACCTTTGCCTCCAAGAGGAGCCGGTGCCAGCCCCGGTTTCTAGTTGGCTCTGGAAAAGCACTGGGAAAGGGGCCTGCAGTTGCATGGAACATCCAGAACTCACAGTCCTGGTGCTTTGGGTTGAAAACCCATCACTCCTGGGACTGACCAACCTGCCCCTGCTCCCACAATCCCAGCCCTGGGGGAGGCAGTGCATTCCGTCCTGGGGCTGATACTATTGCCACAAGGCTGCTGTGAGGCTGGTTGGAAGGTTCTAGAAATATGGGTCAGGCAGGCTCTGGGATAGACCTGTCTCAGATGAGAGGCAAAAAATGAGGCTTCTGGCCTCTAGAACTTTCTGTTGGATGAACGGTGTGGTGGAGTGAGACTCTTGGGAACAGGTGTGACCAAGACCCTGTTAAGAAGAGTGCATCTCCCTGCAGCAGCCCCCAGGAGACTTGGGGAGCAGGTCCCAGCCTGCATGATGACTGCATGTGGTGCTCTTTTGATGACAATGACTGCCACTGACAGAGCACCAGCCAGAGACTGACAAGACACTGCCACAGCTCCCTGCCACAGCCCTGGGCGGCAGGGCTGGGACCCCATTTCACAGGTAGAGAAACTGAGACTCAACGGACCACAGCACTAGTCCATGCTGAGGCTGAGGCTCTGGAGAGTTTTAAGTAGCAGCTTCCAGCCCTGTCTTCTCAGCAAGTCTATGAGATGGCCAAGGTGAGGGAAAATGAGGTTCAGAAAGCCAGGGTGATTTCTCCAGGGGCACACAGCTAAGGAGATCGTTCTCTCTCCCCTCAGCCTGGGCCTGCAGGTTGTTCACTCTGACACCCCACTCTGGATGCCTTGCCAGATGGACTGCCCCAATCTCCAAACACTCCCCTCCCTCCTCGCCCTCCTGAAACCCACTGTGGTTGACATTTTGTAGCTGTGTGTCCTTGGGCAGGTCATTTTCCGCTCCACCTCCGTGAGCTTTCGTTTTCATTTTATTTCATTTCCCTGCAAGGTGGGGAGAAGAGAAGCACTCTCCCAGTCTCCTGTGAGAACAAGCGGGATCACTGTGCCCAGCACCGTGCCTCCCACAGTGTCAGGCTTGGTAGATGCCAGGGCCTTGCTGTGTGCTGCTGAACATTTGCTGGACCACAGATGTCAATCTGTGGAGAGTCCACAGGAGCCACCCAGCCCAACTCCATTCAGGAAGCTGAGGATCAAAGGAGACCTGGACTTGACCAGGTCAAGGCTGGACGGGCCAGTTCTCAAACCCTTGTCTCCTGATTCTCTGACCAGTGCTCTGTGCCCTGTGCCACATAGTGCCAGAGGATGCAGGGGAAGGGGAACACAAGGGACTAACTCCTGCCTGAGAATCTAAGTTGCACTGATGGGAGGCAGCGTCTCCTCTAGAGAGAGCTCAGTGTTCCCTCTCCAGACCTGAGTCCCAGGCTCAGCTGCCTGGGAGGCCTCGGGCAGGCAAGACATCAGCACTCTGAGCTCCAGGTTGCGGATCTGTAAGATGAGTGAAATCCTAGAATGGGAATCTGGGGGGCTGCTCCAGAAGCGATATTAATTCTTATAAAGTCTTTTTCTCAGTCCTCAGATACTGAAAAGAAATGATGAAGTGGGTGGTGGTGGTGAGGCAGGTGGGAAATGTTGCATGGCGAGCGGCCAGCCTTCTAGGTTACAGGGACTGGGAGGTGAAAAGGAGGTGCCCGTGAGTCTCCTGGGGCTGCGCCTCATGCTGGTGCAACATCCCTGCCCAGGCCTGGCTTTGCTGGGAACAGTCACAAGCAAGGAACCCAGAGCTGCTGGCCAGAAAAGGTTGTTGCCACTCTGCCCCTTTGGGAAATTAGGCATCTCCCCTGGATTATTCTCTGAAATGTCTTCCTTCGTGCCTGTGACACTCCAATGCAGACTCTGCAATGAAAACATTTTTTAAACTCTAATTATAATTGAAACTGCTTTGCAACATGGAAAAAAACCACACTCCTGGAATCATACCACCTATTCATATTGACTATTTACATTTTTATGTGATTCTTTCCACATTTCTCCTACCACAGACTGTATTTCTGTTTGACGGGGCTAACAGGGTCTGCATTAGGGTCTGCAGGATGGTTCTTGAGGGGTTGGGGATAGCACCATATAAATTCTGACACTCATTCATTCATTGAATCTAAAAATAAATACTGAGCATCTACCCTTTGCCAGGCTCTGTGCCAGGTCTTGAGGGTCTTAAAGAAAACTCAGTCTTGGTCCTGCCTTCCAAAGAGGGCAAGGAGAGGAAAAGAAAGGGAGTTGCCATTTGCAGGGCACAGGCCAAGCACTGTATACATGTTATCTCATTTAAGTCTTTTGCCAACCTAGGCCCATTTGCATACAAGGAAGCTGAGACTTGGGGGGTAATGCCACTGCCTAGAACAATATAACTGGTAGCTGGCAAGAGGCAGAAAATGGGAGCTTGTGTCTAAATGAAAGATGTGGCCATCTTTTAAAATACTGGAGTGGTGTCTACCAAGTAAGACAAAGACACGAACAGAGAACTATCCTTTAATGGGGCTAAAACTGCAGGATTTTTTTTTTTCTCCCAACTGTAGTAGGAACAGAGAGAAGGGAAGGTCAATGATGATTGGACCGAAGGTTCTGGAAGGCTGCCCAGAGGGAGCACCGTTTCAGTAGAAGGGAAATCATTGCTATCTAATTCCTGATAGATGTGGGGGAGCTACCCGCTAATACAGGAAGTGACCTATTGCCCTCTGAGTCAGTTTGTCTGGCCATCAGTGGCCTAGCGGTCCCACAGTACCCTGTGATCTGCCCCCAGGAATGGGACCAGTCAGCTCTCTGACCTGTAGGACTATGCAACCTCTGAAATTACGCTGTCAGGCCTCTCTTCTATTATTCATGCCAACCATAGAGTCCAGTCAATATTAGCTTTGGTTTCCTTTCAAATCAAAGCAAAATCCATTTGGCAAATATTTATTGAAGCCCTACGACTTAGACAGGCACTGCTTACCCAGGGTATGAAAAGATGGTTAAGACCTAACTTCAGGCTTCAAGCAGCTCTCAGTCTAGGAGGGAGAAGAGAGCTAAGCGACATCATAGGGGCCGTCCCAAGGTGTCACAGGAGTGTTGGAAAAAGAAGTCATTGATTTGTTTGCTGTCGTGTGGTGAGAACCTACTGTATGCCAGCATGGTGTCAAGGTCTAGGAACTGTAAAAGAACAAGACGTGGTCCCTCCTCTCAGGTAGTGCATGTCCTGCTTGGAGGAGCAGACATGTGGTCACAGAATTATAATAAAATATTTATATGATGATAAAGTTGACTACTGTGGGAACACAGAGAAAGGGGGACTACCTACGGAATAAGGGAAGAGGCCTAACATTTGTCAAGCCCCTACTAAATGCTGGAAGTATATATACATCACAGCACTGCTTAGTTGTGTGATCTACTTCCTTATGGAATTTTTTCATATATAGATGTGGAAACTGAAACAAATAAAGTAACTTGCCCAAGATCACAAATTATGAATATGTGAAATTTTGCATTCTGTTCTATACTGTATCTACGTTTACATTCATATAAAATAGGGTTTTAAGTGAATGCTAAGCCCTTACATGCATTTTTACATTCCCTAAAATTCAGTAAGAAAGACATCCCACCTAAGAAACTATGCCAATTGCATCTATTTTAATACCTGTGAATTTCATACTAATAAATTCCATGAGCACTGGGAATTCTTTAGGATCCTTCCTGCACAATTTCAATGACATGCTTGAATATTTATTTTGCATGCTTTCAGGTAACATGTGCTAAATTCTCCCAGTATCTGAGTCTTTAAGTATAGACTACCTTTCTGAGGTTAGTACTTGAACTTGTACTCGCCAAACCCCTTCCTCTGCTTTAGCCCTGCCCCCTGCCTGGGCCAGCTGTGGGCAAACCCCAGCCCTTCTCTCCCCTCCTGCCTCCTCCACTGCTCAACTCCTCCCTCTTCTGCCCCTCTCTACTCTTTCACCTTCTCCTTCCTCACTCCCATTCTCCACTCTTCCCCCTCTTCTCCTTATTCTTCCCTTCCTTCTTTCCTTCTCCTCCTTCTCTTCCTCCTCCTCCTCCCTCCTCCCTCCTCCCCTCCTTCTTCCTCTCCTCCATCATTTGGTCTCTACTGGGACTTCACTGAAACCCTCTACTCTAGGGTTCATGGGCTGGGGTCCATGAATCCGTGCAGAGTCTGCGAGTGCATTTCCAAGGGGCATCTGCTAACCCTTGAAATCAAATCCATCATTCTGGATTCATGGACATAATGTCTTTTCCTGGGGACAAGTTGCATAGTTTTTACCAGATTCTCAGATTCCTGGGTGTGTACTCATCCTCTTCTCTTCTCAATTCCTGGTCTCTAGTTGATGTTTCTGTAACTTCCTACAGCCAGTGAGATTCCCATGTTTACCTATAAGTGACTCAAAGACTCGATGATGTTAAAGAAGGAGACTCACAGAAGCCCCTTTTAAAGAGACTTGGCCATTAGAGAGGTGTGGTACCCCAGTAGTCGTGTTGACTACGAGGTCCCACAGTGTGTGTTTGGCATATTGGTGATGCTAAACAACACTTTCACTCTTTCCCAATGTCTATCAATACACTATTCTTTGCAGATGACTAAACTTGTATGTAGTTTGCTAGGGTTGCCATAAAGTACCATACAGACTGGGTGGATCAACCAACAGAAATTCACTTCCTTCCTGTTCTGGAGACCAGAAGTTCAAGATCAAGGTGTAGACAGGGTTGGTGTCTTCTGGGCCCCCTCTCCTTGGCTGGTCAATGGCTGTCATCTTTTGGTGTCTTTACATGGTCTTCTTGTATGTGTGTCTGTGTCCTGATCTCTTCTTACAAGGGCACCAGCCATACTGGATTAGGACCCACCCATATGACTTCATTTTACCTTAACTACCTTTTTAAAGGTCCTATATCTGACAAATACAGTCACGTTCTGAGGTACCAGGGACTAGGACCTAAACATATGAATGGGGGCTCACCATTTAACCCTTAAAAATTGCATAGTCCCACTAGTCCCCTGCCTGAGAAGTCAGGCACCCACCAGAGGGGACAGTGCACAAAGCCAATCAATTGAAAACTATTGCATTTAGAACTTGGTCTTAATTCAAACCACTATTGACAGAAGGTTATTTAGGAAGCACTTTCTGGCTGAGTGGGCCCAGGATTAATTATTCAGGACCCATCCGTGGCCAGGCAGGAGCTGTGGACACCACGTTAGCAAGCAGCATGCCCACGTGGTTGCCTTATCTTCCTGACAGATAGGAAGAAGCTGTGTTTTATTTATATGTGCAGCTATTCTTAGTCTTGCACTTTTCCCTTTATGCCCAGAGGAAAGGACTATTGTAACCACTCCATCTTGAACCCCTCCATCATCAAATTAATAGGTGTGGTTCAGGTCATTGCCCCAAAGTTCAAGAGCAAGGGTATATTAATCCCCAAAGCATTGTCAGACCATTCGAGCAGTGTGTGCAAGACTGTAACACCCAGGACAAGACTGGAAGGGAATGATTGGAAGAGGTGGTAAAATGAGACTGAGACATGTGCTTAAAGATTTCTTCTATAAATTATGCCACTCTCCTGTGAGAGTTTGTTAACAAAATCCTTCTTACAACTTTATCTCCAATGTAAATACATGGTCTGAGGACAGTCTCTCTCTGGAGCCAGAGCCAGTGGCCAGAGAATCTGGCTCCGAGGGGGCTGTTCAGATGCAATAAATTAGAGTCGTGCACTTAATAATATCCATTGGGTGCAGGTGAATCAATAATCTCAGTGCATTCAAGTATAGATTCAAAGTAGTTTATTCCAGGAACAATAACCCATGCTATTTTGTGTGTGTGGGGGGATAGTTCTAGGCAATTTAGGCAAGAAAATCTGAGATGGTAAGGATATCTCTGCCCTCATCTTCCCACTCTATCCCCCAATATTTAATTTCCTCAGATTGCCTGCCTTATGGATAGTAACCTAATTTATAATTTCACCACCCTTGCTAGCTCTGGTTTGCTGCCATGGGGCACTATAAAATGAAGAAGAAAGCTCTCTCCTGACTAGCTGCCTTGCTTTGGCATGTCACTTACCTTTCTATGCCTCATCCATAAAATGAGGATAATATACCTGCTTCATGGGATTGCTGTACGGATTAGAAATAAAGTCTGTACGGGCTCCACTGTGGTGCCTGGTATAAACAGTGCCGATAAATACATGCGATTGTTATTGTGAAGCTCCATAGATTGCTTCAAGTTGTAGGAGAAGTGTTCAGGGAAGCAATACCCTGGGTCCCACCTCCCTGTTCTGACCCAGGGCACCTCCATGCTGAGCCACAACTGTCGGCCTAGAAACTGAGGGTATCACTAGCTTAGCCCAACTATGAGCATGAACATAGCAAGGCGATATTATTCATCCAGGACAGGAAATATTATTAAACATTGTAAAGGGAAGAACACAGTTTTTGCAGCTAGAGAGATCTAGATCCAAATCCTAGCTTTGCCGCTTTGCCTTGGATATATTACCCTATTTCTCTGAGGCTCAGTTTCTCCATCTTTAAAAATGAGATTAAAAATATTTGCATGGAAGGATTTTCAGGACAATGAAATTAACCCATCTACATATATAGTATACCACATTCAGTCCCTGGCGCAGAAGAGGCAGTCAAACCTGGTACCTCACTGGCACCTACTGCTAGAGATTTTGTGAAATTGTATAAGGAAGGATTTGGGAAAGGAAAAGCTCTCTGTAGAGGTAATGTTTTTCTTCTTTTCAAAACCAATGTACTTTTTTTTAAAAGACTGCTGATGTGTATGGTTCCATCAGGATAAAGAATTTGTGGACAGGCTTAGACAATGCAACCCAAACCTTGGGCAATGACACATCAACCTTGGCTTCACATTGTCCAGGCATGTGAAATCAAATGGCGTAGGCTGATACTTGTGGTAAATAGGCTTCCTGTGGAAAATTCCATAGTGATTGTCTCCTTTTGGCACCAAGCGTCAAATAGCACCAAGCCACGATATAAAAATTGGCCATTTAACTGGACCCACTTAACCTCTCAGATATGAGGTTCTAACCTTCTGTTCTGTGACTTTTCAAAGTCATGAGCTTTGAAATGTTACTCTTAGTAAAGGTCTCTATAATTTCTTTCTTGTATTTTAAATGTTCAGGGTTTTTTTTTACTTCCAAGAAATATATTGTTGGTTTTGACCAGAAAATAAGACATTAAAGTATCTGTCATGTGTACCTTAAGTATGGGATAACGAGAGTCTTCTTTGTTTAGATTTTTTAAGTTGTGGTAAGGTACACATAATATAAAAGTTGACATTCTAGTCATTTTAAGTGTACAGTTCAGTAGCAGTAAGTACATTCATGCTGTTTTACAACCACCCATCTCCAGAACTCTTTCCAACTTCCAAAATGAAACACCATACACATTAAACAACAATGCCTCTTTCTACCTTTCTCCCTGCCCCTGGCAACCACTATTCTACTTTCTGTCTCTATGAATTTGATTACTCTAGGTAACTCGTATAATTGGAATCATACACTATTTCTTCTTGTGACTGGTTTATTTCACTTAGCATAATATCCTCAAGGTTCATCCATGTTGTAGCATAGTCAGAATTTCCTTTCTCTTTAAGGCTGAATGATATTACATTTTATGTAAATAGCAGTTTCCTTATCCAGTCATCTATCAATGGACTCTGGATTGATTCCAGCTTTAGACTGCTGTAAATAATGCTGCTATGAACACACTTGTACAAATATCTCTTCAAGTCACTACTTTTAATTCTTTTGAATATATGCCCAGAAGTAGAATTGTTAGATCACTTGATAACTCTGTTTTTAATTGTAATCTTTTTGAGGAATTTCCCTGCTCTTTCCCCTAGTTTTTGTACCATTTTACATTCCCACCAGCAATACACAAGGCTTCCAATTTTCCCACATACATGCCAACAGTTACTTTCTTGTTGGTTGGATGATAGCCATCCTAATGGGCATAAAGTATGGAGTGACTGATTGATTCTATTTTCCCTTTTTTAAATGAACAAACTTTATGTTTTAGAACAATTGTAGTTTCACAGCAAAAATGGAATGGAAAGTACAGGAGGTCCCACATATCCTTTTTCAGTCAGCATTCTTACTGTGGTAACCCCAAATACCTGATGACCACAACTTAGAGGAAACAACATTCATTTGCTCACCATTCTGGAGATTTCAGAGGTTTCAATCCATGTTAGGCCAGGTCACATCTGCAGAGCTCAGGCTGCCAGAAGCAAAGAGAGAAGGGCACAAGGGCTCTGTTCTCACATCACAGATGTCAGAAGCAGAAGCAAGAGAGCAAGGGGATGAGAAACCATATATAATCCCCAAGGCCACACCCCTGGGGACCCCTCCTCAGCAACCAAGCCCCACATCCAACATGGCTGCCTTGTCTCCTTGAGGTGTAGGGGGACATTTTAAATCCAAACCATAACATATCCCCTGACCCTACATATCCACAACCTCCCCCAATATTGACATCTCACACCAGAGTGGTATATTTTTTACAATCAACAAACCTATACTGACACATCATTATCTCCCAAAGTCCATAGTTACTTTAGGACTCACTCTTGGTGTTGTATATTCTATGGCTTTGGACAAATGTATATAATAACATGTATCCACCATTGTAGCATCATAAAGAATAGTTTCACCACCCTAAAATTTCTCTGTGCTCTACCTATTCACCCCCCCAACCTCTGGGAACCACTGATCTCTTTTACTGTCTCCACAGTTTTGCTTTTTTCAGAATGTTATATAATGGGAATCATACAGTATGTGGACTTTTTATATTGGCTTCTTCCTCTTAATATACATTTAAGTTCCTCCATGTCTTTTCATGTCTTGATGGTTCATTTGTTGTTGTTGTTGTAGTAGTTGTTTTATCACTTTAGAATATTCCATTTTCTGGATGTACCACAGTTTATTTATCCAGCCACCCAGTGAAGGGTTTCTTGGTTGCTTTCAAGTTTTGGAAATTACTAATAAAATTGCTATAAACATTCATGTACAAGTTTTTGTTGGAGAGATTTTCAATTCTTTTGGGTAAATGCCAAGAAGTATAATTATTGAATTTTATGGCAAGGATATGTTAAGTTTTATTTTAAAAAACTACCAAACTGTCTTCCAAAGTTTCTGTGTGCCATTTTTTCATTCCCACCTGCAATGAATGAGAATTCCTGTTGTTCCACATCTTTACCAGAATATGATGTCACTGTTTGGGATTTTGGTTATTCTTATAGGTGTATAGTGGATTGTGAATTTGATTTTGTATCTAAAAGGTCATCACCAAGCCAGGTGCAGTGGTACACACCTGTAATCCTAGTTACTCAGGAGGCTTAGTCAAGAGGATGTCAAGTTCAAGGACCGGGCAACTTAGTGAGATTTTTTTCTCAAAAAATTAAAAAGGGCTGGGGATGTAGCTCAGCGGTTGAGTGCTTACTTAGCATGTGAGGTCCTAGGTTTAATCCTCAGTACTGAAAAAAAAAGTCATCACTGGACCCAATATCTTCTCCTATGTTAATTTCTAGGAATTTTATGGTTTTGTATTATATATTAGGTCTAAGATCTATTTTGATTTAATTATAGTGAAGGATGAGAGAGAAGTCTGTGCCTAGAGTAATTTTTTTTTTTTTTTGCATGCAGATATCCAGTTGTTCTCGCTGAAAACTTTCTCTTTGCTCCATTGTATTGTCTTCACTCCTTTGTCGAAAATGAATTAGCTATATTTACATGGTCTAGTTTTGGGCTCACTGTGCTATACCATGGATCTATTTGTCTGTTATTTTGCTAATATCACACTGTCTTAATTAATATACCATTGTAGGAAGTCTTAAAGTCTGATAGTGTCAGTCCTCTTACTTTATTCTTCTTCTGGGTCTTTTGCCTCTCCATATAAACCATAGAATCACTTTGTCAATATCCACAAAATAACTTGCTGAGATTTTGATTTGGATTGCTGAATCCATGGATAAAGCTGAGGAAAACATATATCTTGACAGTATTGAGCCTTCCATCATGAACATGGAATATCTCTCCTTTTTTAGTTATCCTCTGATATCTTTTACCAAAGTTTTGTGGTTTTCCTCATATTGTACATATTTTGTTAGATTTATGACCTACTTGGTCTTCAGACTTTTGTCATCATCTGTCCATGATTCATTCTCATATAGGAATGTTAAATGCTTCCTTTCTTCAAATTATAAAAGCAAAATAGAAAGGTGTTCAAATATCGTATTTTCTTCTCAAATTCCAAAGGACTCTCTTAAACACTCTGCTTTGGAGGCCTTTGGTTTAGGGTTAGAGTTGGGTAAAAGGGTAAAAGATTTTTTCTGTAAAGGGCTAGATAATGAAGATATTTTACTTTTGGGGCCTCTATCACAACTACTCAGCACTGCTGTTCTAGCATAAAATCGGCCATAGACAATATGTAAACACATGGATGTGGCCGTGGTCCAATAAAGCTTTATTTACAAAAACATGTGTTGGGCCATCATGTGAAGATCTAGGACAACTTGCTCTGCTATTTGCATCCAAGTTTCCCTTAGGGTAATGTCCAAGACCAGCAGTACTTGTGAACATTATGAAGTGGTTGGCAAAGAGGGAAGTATGCACGTGATAGCTCTTTGCAACATGTACAAAGTGCACTGCATCATCATCGTCATCATTGTTGATTTGTTAATATCAAAACATTTCCTCATACATAGGTAAGCCAAGGTGCAGACTTCCTTGCACCAGCTGCTTTGCAGGAATGGTGTGGAGTCTTTTATAAACAAGGGCATCCCTGGCTGATGCTTTGGAAGCAAGACAGTCTTTCATTTGGTTTCCTCTCCTGCCTTCTTTTAACCACTTCACCCCATCCAGCTACAGACATATATAAAACAACTAGGTCTCTTCTATGAAGTTGTCGGGCTCATGAACAGGAAAATCTAAAAGATTAGTGACCGTATGGGAGAAATGGCTCATCCATTGACAGATCTTTCGTATTGCCTGTTGTGTGCCAGGCAAGGTGCTGGAGTGGGCATAGAGGCATAGAGGGTGCAGAAATGAGTGAATGAGAGGTGGTTCCTGCCCTTGAGGAGCTGCAGTCAGACTTTCTCCTCTAGCACCCTTCCAACATCACTCTTGGCAAGTCCCTACGGACCTACATGTCGCTTCAATCCAGTGCTTGCTGCTCCTTCCTCCTGTGACTCAGCCAGTCTGGGGATTCTACGGGGTTGACTTCACATTGCTTCTGGAGTACTTCCTTTCTGTTTGTTTGTGGACTCCACTCTTTCCTAGTTCTTCTTTTCCTCACCACCCACTTCTGCATTTTTACTGGGTTCTCCTCATCTCAAAGCTCCAAACACTGGGGAACCCCAGGGCTCGGCCCTTGGACCGCTTCTCTTTCTGACCCTCACTCCCTGGGAGGTCTCCTGCAGTCTAACAGTTTAAGTCCATCTATATGTAAATGACTCCATTTTATACCTCTAGCCTCGACCTCTGCACTGAACTCCAAATCTATACATGCACAGGAACGGGCAATGGCTCTTCTCAAACTTAACATGTGCGAAACCTATAACCTGATTTTCTGCTTCCCATTTGCCAGCTTGCACTTCCTGTGGCATCTCTGTTCCTTATTTCGCTTTGGCTAAGCAGCTTAGCATTTCTTTGCCCCTCTGTTTCTCTCACATCCCATACCCAATCTACCAACGAATATTATCCGTCCTGCTTTCAAAATATATAAAGGATCAGTACATATCCCATCGCTTTCACACCCTCACCTGGTCCTTCTCGCCAGAATTATTCCAGCAACGTCATGACTGCTCTTCCTACTTCTTCCTTGCTCCCCTCCAGCCTGCTCATATCGTGCTTCTGCTTGCCTGAAACCTTCCAAAGGTTCCCATCTCAAAGGAAAAGCCAAAATCTGTATAATGTTCCAAGGGGCTCTACACACCTGTCACAGAACGTCCCACCCTGATGGGTAGGCTCATCTCCTTCCTCTATCTTCAGCTCACCCTAGGCCACCTGCTGCCCCTCCAACATGCTAGTCCTTCCAAAGGCCCCACACACCTGCCAGAACAGGGGGACCCAGGTGTTCCTCTGGAACTGACTGGTTTTGCTGCCCCACATCCTTCAGGACTTTGCCCTTATCAGAGAGGCCTCATCCAACTTAACTATGGAACGGAACCCTCCCACCCTCTCTTTCCGCCTCCATTGGTTCTGCTTTTCTCTATAACTGATCATCACCTAACATGCCATGCATTTGTCCTCTGACTTCCACCTTAGATCTAACGCTCTGAGTCGGAGCTCCATCTATTCAATGCTTGAGCCCCTGAGCCTACACCAATACCTACAGATGTTCTGTGAACCTACAAAGAGGGAGGGGGAAAAGGAAAGAAGAGAACAGAGAAAAAGAAAAGGAAAGAGAACAGCAGTGTGTTGGAGGAGCTCAGACTGTAGAGCAGAACAATGGGTGCACTGGGTGTGAACGTCGAGGAAGCCCAGGGAGGGGCAGCCCTTCAGCCCTGCTTTCACTAGGGAGGCACTGCTCTTATCTGTTTATATACTGAACACCAATATATACTGAGTCTCACTGCTTTTTTTTAGAAAGCATTTTGACATTTCATTAGAAACAACAATTCTAAGCCAGGTGTGGTGGTACACATCTGTAATCCCAGCTACGTGGGAGGCTGAGGCAGAAGGATGGAAAATTTGAAGCCAGCCTGGGCAACTTAGGGATATCCTGTTTCAAAGTAAAGTAAAAAGGGATAGAAACGTAGCTCAGTCGTAGAGCACTTGCCTAGCATGTGCAAAGGCCCTGTGTTCAATCCCTAGCACCACCGGCGACGGGGGGCAACCATTCTAGACCTTGGGTGGCCATTGGAGGGCATAGGGCAGGTGGGTGGCATGGTTGTCCACATATTATGAAGATGAGGCTGGCAGGGGTGTAGAGGTTAGAAGAGAAGGAGTGAGGCTAGCACAGGGAATCCAGTTTAGCTGGCCTAAAAGGGTCAAGGTGAGAGGTGACTGCTATGTGAGCCTCTCCATCCAGGAACCAAAGGAACATCAGCAAGTTCCCATTTCTTCCCCCATCTGGCACATGGATGCCAGCAGCATACTTTGCCCCACGCCTTCCCTTCCTGGGTGAATAAAATTAGTGTGATTGTATTGTACTATGTACTATACTATTATTACTAAGTATATGCTACATCGTATATGTTACTATTACTAAGTACTATGGCTACCTGCATGTATAGACACTTGTCTCCACAGCCACAAGAATATGCACACAGCTTTATGTTGGCTAATTAGCTTCCCTGAGTCCTTTGGAAGCAGAGGCAGAGTAAAAGCGAAGGAGTAAATAATTAGGTGTCAAATAATTAGAAGTACTGTTGAAAAAGAATGCCTTTTAAATAGTTTTTTTAATTGGGTTTTTAATATGACTGACTTGGAAAGTTGCTCTCAGAAGATGGTGTTGATTGACAGCCTATATAGTTATTAATAACATGTAGTCAATCTGTGAAGAATACATTAAGTGTTCAGAAGAGAGCACATCTGAAAAGCGCCGCCAAGGATTCAGGCAATAGTCTCAGATCGGCTGCATCTTTGTCTTGGTGAGGAGTCAGCGACCACTGCCCAGAATTGGAGTTGGTGGCATTTAGAAGTAGATGGGTCTGCATTTCGCTGTTTTGAAATGCCAGCCTCCTCCTGGGAGACTGGAAGCCATCAGTTAAATGATTGGCCCCATTGGCAGCGCATTCAGCAAACAGTTTATCATCAGCGACAATTAACCAAAATTTCATGAGCGGCTCTTGAATATCCCATCTCAAAAACTATGCTAGGTGATTTAAAAATACATTTTACTGGGATGTTTTCTCAATAGTAAAATTATACTTATCCTCAAATTTAGAATGTACAGATAAGCAAATGGAAGAATACAGAAAGTATCTATTACCCTACTGCATTAAAATACCTTCACCCTGATCTATAAACATACCATACACCATTAAGAGGAAAACTTTTGACAAATTAAATTTTAAAATTAAGACAAGTTAGATTTAGAAATTATTTGAGCAAACAAATCATTATTTGGGCAACACTCTGAATTAGAAGAGGTGCCCAGAGCTCCCCCCAGAGTGTGAGCAGCAAGATTTTAGAGGTCAGAGACAGAAGCAAAGTAGAGAAAGTACCTGATTGGCTACCATTAGGCATCTTCCTTATTTGGGCACCACAAGGTAAATGGGATGCCTGTGATTGGCTGAAATTTGGCTGTTTGTTGCACTGCTAAGTTAGGTTTGGGTTTGTTTACATAGTAGTAACATGTAGTCAATGTTAGGGTGCAAGTTAGGTTGCACTGTTAACTAGGAACTCAAAGTACCAAAGCCACCTCAGGCTAACTGCCTCCTGCTCATTTAACTTAACATGTTCATCTTTTAAAAATATTTCTAAAAATAGTACCATATTCTCACTGAATTTTGTGATCTACTTTTTTATTTAACAGTAAATATATTTTTCCATGTCACATATTTATATACAAAATTTTGTGTACATTTTGTAAGGCTGCATGGTATTTCATTGTGTGGAAGGCCAGAGCTCATTTCCATTTCCCCCACTGTTAGACAATTAGTCTGTGTCTACCTTTTTTTTTTCACTCTTGTGCTTAATACCATAGTGAATACCCAGCTTCTCTCTTCAGCCAGTTTGTGCTGATGTAATACAGTCTGCTCTTTCAACTGATAGATGCCCATAGTATTTTAATACCCCTAGAAATTTCTTTATATAAATCCAAGAATTACTTGAGATACTAAATAGAATATCAGGGTTATAGGAATTTAATATTATTATAATTTTTGTTGTATTTTGACCTCCAAAAAATAAGTACCAGTTAACACCAATTGGACACTTCAAAAAACACTTCTGAGTTGAAAGTTTCTGGAATATTTATTCAAGAAGTTTGATGAAGAAAGAAATAGAACTTCTTTTGAAGTCAGATGAAGGTAGACATAGACATTGATATTGACAGAGAGAGAGAGAGAGTATATTAATCATGGTCCTGGCAAGAAACAGTGGCTTTGTCAGAGGAGGAGGCTGAGAAAGGTGTAGTGAGGAGACCATTGAAAAGGCGTGTGCACAGTCGGGCGAGGTGGTGCACGGTCGTAACCCCAGTACTTGGGAGGCTGAGACAGGAGGATCTCAGGTTCACGACCAGCCTCAGCAATTTAGTGAGGCCCTCCACAACTCAGTGAGACCCTGTTTCAAAATAAAAAATAAAATATATGGGAGTGTAGCTCAGAGGTAGAACACCCCTGGGTTCAATCCCCAGAACCAATTAAAAAAAAAAGTGAGCCAGGCATGGTGGCGCACGCTTGTAATCCCAGTACTTTGGGAGGCAGAGACCAGAGGATCCGGGTTCGTGGCCAGCCTCAGCTCTCTCTCTCTCTCTCTCTCTCTCTCTCACTCTACTTAGTGAGGCCCTCCGCAACTTCGTGAGACCCAGTTTCAAAATGAAGTATGAAAAATAGGGCCGGGGGTGTAGCGCGGAGGTAGAACGCCCCTGCTTTCAATCCCCGGTACCAAAAAAAAAAAAAAAAAAAGTGAGCATGTGCATGATAGAGGACAACCACCGAGATAGAGAAGTGCCCAAG
>PVJS01000160.1:0-62294 GCA_004027185.1 Glis glis | reverse complement strand
GCCCTCCCACTGGAATCCCAGCCACTGCCAACCCACAGCCCAGCACGGAGGTCATCCAGAGAGCATGTGCCCCCACAAGGGGTACATGCTCCCAACTCCCAACTTTCCTCCCAACTGCCTCAGGCCTCCTGCCAGGGCCTCCCATTGGCTGAACCCGACTGGAAGCCAGAGGGGACCCACTGACCCAGGGGTCCCCTGAGCAGCCTTCCAGGGCAGGCAACAGTCTGCAAAGGGGCAGGCGCGGAGCTGGACAAGCAGCAGGCTGGGCCCCAGACGCAGGTGTGGACGGCGATTTCTATGTTTTAAACCAGAGTCTGAAGACTGAGGGAAGAATGGATTAAAAAAGAGAAATTAAAGATAGTGAGGCAATTAAATCAAAATTGTGAGGCAGACTTTTGCTTGCTGCAGGGGCATGTGAGACGGGGAGGTATGAGTCAGTACACCCCTCCCTGGGGAGCTGCGTGAACTGCGCTTCACACTTGCCACCTCCTGCAAGCCACTCCCAGCAGAGTTGGAAGGTTTGCAGCAGCACCTGGGTAAAGAACAGACAAAGGGAAGATGAATTGATGGGGAGAGGGGGAACCGAGTTAATCTTATGTAACTCACATCCCGATGAAAACTCCTTTTGCTTTTATTTTAAGAAGTGCTATTTACAAATTCTCCAGGGGGTTAAAAAGCATGCGAGATGGATTTTTGATGTGATGTCAATAGAAAACTCGCTCAGCTCCTGGAATAAATGATGCTTTTGTTTGGGCTTTCTGTTTTTCAAAAAGGCCATCTGTTTTCATAACCATAAACGAGAATCTCTAGCCACCTTTTCCCTTATAACCCTCTGTCTCTTTGCACAAATGACAATATTCCCTTCGTGATTCATTCCCGAAGACATTCTTCTGGGCTAAATGTGGCTGCTAAATTCGTACTTCAGTTTTCACTGAGCCCCACATGATCCTCACTCAGGCGGCGACTGCACTGTTACAGCTCTCATTTCTCCAGTCCCAGATTGTTATACCCTTGTGTTGCCAGCGGCTCTGGACCAGGCTTGACGCAACTCATTTCTTCTGTTTCTCAAAGGATTCTTGAAGTCTTGGAGGAAGCACACTAAATAGCACCCCTCTCTCTACCTGAGTTCTGGACACACAGAAATAAACAAAGCGTGGCAGATGGAAGCCAAAATAATTATGTTGACTGCTGATCATGAATAACTTCATTTACTGTGGAAGCCAAATAGACTCATTAATTGGACCCAGAATTAGGCAGACTGACCCACCTGGCCATGGGTGATGCTGGGTAGGGCAGAGGAAGGTCCAGCCCCTGGGAGCAGAAAGACAAGTGCCAGGTGCCATGAGGACCAGGGCAGGGCTCAGCTGAGCATGCCCAATTTATTCTTCCTCAGTTTACCACCAACAGAGCTCATTCCACTCTTTGTGACTAAAGGGACAGAGAAAAGCTAAGAAAGATACTAACAGGGCTCTCTTCATATGAAAATTAATATTAGAAATCAGGATGAAGTTTTCTCCTAACAGTGATGGAGGCAACACAGAAGCTGGAGGGTAATCCTTACATGAGCCTAGTCCTTAAACTATACTCAATAAGTACGTGTTGACTCTTTGTGCTTATTGAAAAAATACTTATTGAGCAGATACAAGGCCAAGATAAGGATTTTAGCTTTAGTGCAGTGGAGAGCTGCTAGAAGATTCTGAGCAAGGGAAAAATATGATCAGATTTATGTTTGTTTGAGTTTTTTTAAACATTACTGTTTTCCTTTTAGATAATGGATTAGAAGAAGGACAGGTTTGAAAGTGGGGTGATGTATGAAAGGCCCTTGGGGCTCTCCAAATGAGAAGCAGTGTTGCCAAGGACTAGGGTAGAATCAGAAGAGAACGATACAGGTGGACACGTGGGGATATAACTTGCAGGTAGAGTTAGCAGGATCTTTGGATGGATTGGAGTTGGAGGAGGCTTCATGAGGGAAAGAGATTTGCGAGTGACCTGTATTTCTATGTGAGCAACTAAATGGATGGAGATAACAACAGGGAGGTGCAGGTTTGTTTGACTAAATGGGTGTGTGCCGCTTAGCCATTCTCTTTTGGAGGCTGTACTGCGCTAACCATTCATCCCTGTTTGCCTAAGACAGTCCTGGTTTACATCTGCTGACCCCATGTAATCATTTAAGAATGCATCTTCTCACCCTCAAAAGCAACCTGCTTTGGATGATAAAGTACTTGGTTGCTGTAGCTTAGCGAGAATTTTGAGCATGTAGAGAATTGTTGGAAAAGTGCTTTGAAATGTGAAAAACACTAGATAAATGGAAAGCATCAATCAGCATTAGCCACATTAATGAAGATTGTCCAAAAGCTGAAACGTCGTTGCTCATTAACTTACATGATTATTTTAGGTTTCGTTCCTCTGCTGTCTGATTCATCTGCCATGCCATGTGGCTCCCATGTCCTCCTCCTCCTCTCTCCAGCCCCCCAGTTAATGGTTTCTCAAACGCCATACTTAATTGGCCTGTGGGGACTCTGCATTTAAGAGAATCGAATGGTTAAACTTTTTTGCAGATCAAAGGCTCTGCGTAGGTACTAACCACTTACTTCCTACTCAACAGCTTTTCCATGGCTGGGCTTCCCCTCAGTTTTGGAAGAAAATCCTCACTCGTCCTGGCTCTCAAAATAATTTGTGAAAGTGGAGAGATCCACTTTCCTGCCGCCCTCCCTTCTTGGGAATGTCTAAATATACAGTTGTGCCCACTGAGGCGTTAGCATTTCACGCAAATGCCAGCGCTCTGAGTGTTTGCTGGGAGAGGAGTGTTGAGATTTGGAGGAAGGCGTTTGTAGATGCCTGAGTTCTAGTCCCAGCTTCACCTCCACCCTGCCAGCACAAATGCTTCTCCTCTCTGGACCCTCGCCTGTAAGGAAGGGGAAGGCGCCTCACCGCTGATTGCTCCCACCTTGACACTATGTCCATTAGGAAAAAGGAAAAGTGCTCCATGGTCCTGATACTGATGGAGGAGCCTGTATCACCGGCTAGCATCCCAGTCCTTCATTTCTCAGGTCAAATTGAAGCATGGTGTGGTGGTGTATGCCTGTAATCCAGTACTTGGGAGGCTGACAGGAAGATGGCAGATTTGAGCCCAGCCTCAGCAACTTAGCGAGACCCTGTTTCAAAATTTAAAGATAGGGCTAGAGGTGTAGCTCAGAAGTAGAATGCCCCTGGGTTCAATCCCCAGTATCAAAAAGTAAATAAGTAAATAAATTAAAACTGACTTATACCTTTGCTCAGAGATGGATGCAAATCTCTTTGGTTTTCTCATGGTCCCTTCCTCATTTCCCCTCCCCCAACTTGTCCTAGAACGGAATACGTACACAGTGCCTACCCCATAAAAAAGGTCTCTAAGCCCCCGCCCCTCTTCTGTATTAGTTTGGGCTTCTGTATTAGTAGGGCTACCACACAAAGTACCACACACTGGGTGGCTTAACAGAAGTCCCGGAGCCAGGGGCAGCAGCTCAGCTGTGTCTGAGGGCGAGGGCCAAGGGAGAGATGCTCTGCTTGGTCCCTTAGCTTAGTGGCCCCTAGTGGCCTCGGCACTCCTTGGCTTGTAGGTGCCTCGCCCAGTTTTTGCCTCCCGTTTACATGGCCTTCTCCCGGGGCTCATCAGTGTCTAGATTTCCCTTGAGTGGGTTAGGGGCCCATGGGATATCCTACCATGATGTATATAGTCAGTAAGTGTGTATTGAGCTTTGGTTTGACCTCATCCTAACTTAACTAATTACATCTGCACAACCCTATTTACAGATAAAATCACATCCTGAGATAATAGAGGTTAGAACTTCAACATAAGATCTTGGGGTGGACACAACTCAACCTACAACACCTCTCAGGTGTGGAAAAGCTCTGCCATCATTCGAGCTGCTGCTGCAGTTACCACCATCTTGCCTGATGGGCAGTCATTGTCCAGTGCTGGGATCCTGATGTTGCAAAGCTTACCTGCCCAGCTCCCTATCCAAACACATATGACCCTCAGGAGGAGAGGGGTCTTTTTGATGCTCTATTTTGCCCCTGGTATCCACTACTACACTCCTGAGACCACCAGGCCCCCAACTACTATTCTTCTCCCAAACTCCAAGGTTCCAACTATGTCAAAGGCGTGCAGAGCAGCTAGACAGGAAAGAGCACGTGGGGACATAATAAAGTCAGCTAAATCTCTTTAGTGGCAAAGATGTCCACACACCAGGAACACGAAGTCCAGTCCCATTCTGCCTTGGAATAGGAGAAAACTTCTTCC
Source organism: Glis glis (assembly GCA_004027185.1). Lineage (NCBI taxonomy): Eukaryota > Metazoa > Chordata > Mammalia > Rodentia > Gliridae > Glis > Glis glis. Next base: position 58,012 of record PVJS01000160.1, on the reverse strand, counting down.
AAATTGGTCTTCAAGGGTCCCTTGCCCTACACAGGATAGCTAGAGAGACTTCTTGCTCTATCAGCGGAAACAAAAACACAAGATAAGTTCCCATGGGATATCCTACCATGATGTATATAGTCAGTAAGTGTGTATTGAGCAGGTACAATGCCCTGAATTGGGTACTAGGTACAAAGTTGAAGAAGCATGGTTCCTGCTCTCAAAGAATTCCCAGCAAATGGTCAAAGTTTTAAATAACCAACTGATACACAATCTGCCAAGAAGGGCATGACTTGCCCAAGGCCATGAAGTTGGTCCAAGTCAGAATTAGAACTATGGTCCTGTGTACTGGCTCCTCTTTCACACTCACAGTCTACATGCCTTTTAGCCTGGGGGTTATCAGGAACGCATGGCGCAGTTCTGCACACATGTCTTCTGCTGGCTTACAAACGTTTGCCTTTGCCCTGGTCTCTGACCACGGTGGAATTGGTGGTGGCTTGTGGTTAAGTATTGGTCTCATCGTCCTTCAAGGGAGGAGGCCATATCACACGGTCTGACATTGGATCTTGTAAAGAAACTCATCTCAGAGAGCCTGAGCATGACCAGAGATTTGTTAAATTAATGGTCTCTGGGGGAGCTTGAGTTACTGCAGCACAAATGTGTTGATTAAAGAGGCAGCGGGGTGGGAGGGAGGGATTCAAGCCCTGGCTCTGCATTCCAGATCTGGCGCTGGCTTTGGGACACTGGGTAGGTTATGTAATCCCCTTGGGCTTCCGCGCCTTCCCTCTTGTGACCCATTCGACATTGTGTCCCATTGTCTTCTCTGTGGGCAGCCAGGCACCTCTGCCAATCTGGAGGAAGCCTGGCCAGGCTCATTCATGCCCCTGAAGTCAGCCTGGGTGCTCAGCAATCTCTATTTGAATAGGATCAAAAGGGTTCTTGGGACATTGGACTTTTAGATTCAAAATGAGGAAAATCCCATGCAAAAGGGCATGGGTTGGTCACTCTAGGTGAGCTGGTGGGTGAGTTGAAGGATAATTGGGGCAAAGGAGTAGGATGAGGGGGGACTGGGCCACATGCCTCTTGTCATCCAGTAGAATCACCAGGGCTTGTTTGCCTGGGGCTAAGAAAAGTTCTCAGTGGACAGGCAGACATAAGCAAGGTCTCTCAAGGCCCAAGCTCAGAACTTGCACACCATTGCTAGGCTGAAAGTCACAAGGGTGGCCCAGATTTAATGGTGGTAAAACTGACTCTACCTCCTATGACAGGAGCTACAGAATTCTATTGCAAAGGGGCGTGAATGGAGGGAAAGGGTGTGTGGGCTTCACAGTCAGTCTCCTGCAAGCACTGAGCACTTTGTCATCTGCTTGCTTTGATAGTCAGATGCCATGTCTATCAGCCACCGGCATGCTGGAGCCCTGAATGTGACCATGAACAACCTTTGGTCCTCCCAGACTCTCCGCTGTGTGCGTGACTCTCTCTCTCTCTCTCTCTCTCTCTCTCTCTCTCTCCCTCCCTTCTTCCCTCCCTCCTCGTAGCTCTCGTGGCTCCACTAAATGGAACTCCATCTTTGCCTGGTCAGCTCTTATCTTCGGGAAGGAAGTTTGATAGTCCCTTCCTTCAGGAAGCCTGCCCTGACCTCCTGGGCTGGTTTATTGTGCTCCACTCTCCATAACACACATATGCCCCTGGACCACTCACAGGAAGACTGAGTGATCATGGCACCCATCACACCAGGTGCAGACATTGTGGCAGGAGGGGGGTGCTCATGTTTTCAGAGATGGTCAGATCTGTCTCTGCATGCCAGCACCCTACTGAAGGCGTGGCGCACAGCAAGTGCTCAGGAGATTGCAGAGGAATGGCGTGAGGTCCTAGTGGAATGGGAGCTCCAGAGTCTTAGTTCCGTCCTCTCTGTTCAGGCCCAGAGTCTGCACCCAGGCTTCTGCCAGCAGCAGACGTCAGCAGGGCCCAGCTCCTGCCTACCAGGCACAAGACAGTGATCTAATCAGGCCCAGCGCTGAAAGCAGCGGATGCTTTTTTTGGTCTTGGCGCTGCTAGGGCGAGAGTCTGCTCGCAGAAAGACAGTAATGATGCGGGTGTCAGGCTCTGCCTGCCATGGCGGCATGACTCTCCTTTTCAGAATCTCTGCAAGTGCCCAGCACTGGTGCCCCGCCACAGTCCTGTAGGCCCGGTTCACACAGACAGCCTAGTTTAGAGAAGGATCAGTCAGACAGACCCAGGTCCTCCTCCATGCCCTTCAACCTGCCAGATTAAGCCTCTGTGACTTGGCCCTTCCTCTCCCCGCTGCCCTCTTCTCCACCCAGACCTGTCACCCTTGCTCAGGCCCACTCCTTCACCTGGGGCCTTCCTGCACGCTTTCTAACATGCACAGGAATCTGGAGATCACCAAGAACACTCCGGAGCCAGACCTCCCAGTGTCTGCCACTTCAGGCTGAGCAGCCTAGGCAATTTTTTTACCCTTTCTGTGTTTCCTTGTTGTCTTCATTTATAACTAGGGATAGCGATAGTACCTGTGTCTTAAGGTTGTTTTGAGAATTCGCTGAGGTGATGTGTATAAAGTGCTTACTTAAAATATTTCCTGATGCAGAGTTGGTGTTAAATACATTAGCCACAACACCTCTTCCTTGTCCCTGGGCCCTTCAATGGGTTCCCATCAGCTACAAAATCATGTTAGCACTCCTTTCACAAAGAGCAGGCCTTAGCCCTTCCTCCAGCCTTCCTTCTGTGAACTCAGATAGAATGCTTGGAGGTGTGGCAGCCCTCTTACACCTATGAGGAAAATGTTAAGGATGGAAGATCTGGAATGTAAATAGAGCCTGGGGTCTTTATGACTCTGGGAACTGCTGGCAGGAACTATTTTCTCCAGACCCTTTATTGCATGAAACAAATGTTTATTTAATGGACAAGTAAAAAGTCTTAGCACCTACACCTGGCATTCACAAGCCATCAATGACTGGTCCCTGTTCCCTTTGTAGCTTCATTTCTGGAATTATACCTCAACCTCCCACTCCCTGACTTTTTATTCTAGCCATTCTGAGCTGTTGGGACTCCTTCTGCACATAACAGTTGTGCCTCTCAACCACTCATCATGCTTTTACTCATTTTCCTTCTATGGGAAACTTCTTAACCCCCTCTCACCTATTTTCTACCTGGATAACTCCTATTCATTCTTCAAAGCCCCACTCTGATATCCATTCCACTATGAAGATATAACTGACCTCAACCATTCTTGATGAAGTAGTCACTACCCACCTACGAAATCAAGCTAGAGCAACTGAGTGCAAGTCCTACTTCTGTCACTCTCTAACCTCTCTATCTCTCAGTTCCCCCATGAATGAAGTAAAGCAAATAATAAGGTTTTAGGAAGAATAAGATAATAAATGTCAGTCACTTAGAACAGACAAAAGTAAGCACTCGATAAGTGTTAACTATCATCACCATCATCATCATCATCATCTGTCTAGAGCATCCAGGTGTATGATACCCACATAAACGTCTCCAGGGCAGGGACTGTTTGGTTCATGTCTGCAGCCCTGCCTCTAAACAGATCAAGAGGGCTGTGACATTTCTGTGCTAATGTTGCCTGAACAAGTGAGTTCCATTCTTTGGGCCTCTGTTTCTGTATCTGTTAAAATGGGTTTATAGCATGGGGTTGTTGTGGGATGGAATACAAATGTAATTACTTGGCCCAACGTCTGGCACGCAGTAAATGCTCAACGAATGCCCCTTCCCTTCGCCTTGCTGCTCCCCCCACTGCCCGTTCCCTCTCAGCCCATCTGTACAGCTGGATGATCCTCCCACTGAGGGGGGTGGGAGCAGGCTACTTCTTGATGAACCGTGCTGCTTTCAGTCAGGGATAGGCCCAGAGCCCTTAGGGCAGACAGGCTGCATGTGTGCCTGTGTGTGTAACTGCTCTCCCTGAAGCACAGCTCTGGCCTTCAGATGTGCAGGCAGTGGGCCTTGTGTGAACACGGGCTGCAGATCCTCGGGTGGGCCCGTGCCTACCGTACACTGCACAGTGGACTGGAGCTGCTGGCACAGGAGTTCCCACTGGCCTGCTGACTGGGAGCCGGGAGGGAGAACTTCCAGGGCCTGCCAGGCCCCGTGAGTGGAGAGTCTGGAAGCCTAGCACCCAGACTAGATGATGACTGAGCAGCCAAGGTGCATGGAGAGGACTCTAAGGGCAGCCACGGGCTCGCCATTCATCTCTGAGACTTGGTTTCCTCACCTGCACCATGAGGCTACTGAAGATTAAATGAAATAAGTATTAGAGTTCCAGGGGAGTCCCAAAATAATACATGTCTCTCTGTCCTAAATTCAAAATTAATTGAGACAGAGGAGTCAGATACTAATAATAACAGCAAATACTTACATAGCACCATCACCACTTGTTAGACATTAACCCTTCTTTAACACTTACTATTTGTCAAACTGTTCAAAGTACTCTACAATGGTAGCTAACTTAATTTTCACAATAATTCACTAAAGAGAATACTATCATTATTCCCATTTTACAGATGAAGATTAATTTTCCCCACATCAGACAAGCAGTAAATGGCAGATCAGGATCAAATGCTGAGTGGTGGGGTTTCAGAGGCCATGGTCTCAACCATCACACGGCACCAGTTACAATAGACAGCCCTCAATGTGACCTTAGATCTGCAGCCAGGGGGGCTGCTGACACCTGACCCTGGAATCAGAGGGACTCGGTCATCCCAGTGCCTTCTGTAGGCCATCTGGGGGTGCATCAGGTCCTGTTCCTATTCCCAAGCCCACCAGTCCAATAGTTGTCACTCTACTCGGAGACTGTATTACTTTCTTAGTGCTGCCACCAAAAAACACCATAAACTTGGTGACAGAAAGTTATGTTCAAGTAGTTCTAGACACCAAAAGTCCACAGTCTGGGTGTCAGCAGGGTTGGGTCCTTCTGGAGGCTCTGAGAGATTCCACTTCATACCTCTCTCCGGGTTTCCAGTGGCTGCCAACAATCCATGGAGTCCCTTGGCTTGTAGATGCAGTGCTCCAATCTCCACCTCCATGTTCCCATGTTGTCACCTCTGTGACACCTCTGTGCTCGGCCTTGTTGTGGGCTTGTTGTGCCTTGTGGTGGCCATGAGGTGGCCTTCCTGTGTGCTGGATGGGTGTGTGGAAAGAATGTTCTGGCATTAGGGGGTGAAAGTCTCTTTTTCTGTCTCATAATCCAGTATGAATTTATCTCAATCCTTACAAAGACCCTCTTTCCAAATAGGTCACATTCTGAGGTTCTCAGTGGACCTGAGTTTTGAGGGACACTATTCAACCATGAAAGAGAGAAATAAGTAAGGAAGCAAGAGAAGGCAAGAGTGTTCCTCTAAAGGAAGTTTCTCTACCAGGAATCACAATGTGGGCAAAGGAAATTCCTCCTTCATTAGCAGATATTAGTAGATACTGGCTTGCTGCTTTAATGACGATCAAAACCACAGTGGCCAAAGCATGACATATAAAATCCCAGCTGAGGGGACAGAGAAACTCTGCTTCCCAAGGTTCTCCAGAGACCTGGGCTGCTTCTTATTCTGCTAAACCCCAGAATATGCCCTTAACTCCAAAGACAAAGGTGGTTCACTAAGAGTGCCATGCTAGGTGGCAGGTGGAGAAAGAACGGTAAGCATCCTCCCAAGGGAACAATCAAGAAGTTGCACGGAACATGTCCACTCACACCTAGCACCAGAACTCAGACTGTCAGACCTCACTGCAAGGGAATCTGGGAAATCTTGGCTTTGGCTAAGAGGTCATGTGGCCAACTTAAACACTGGAGATTTGATTTCCAGATGAAAGCCAGGAGACTGATTCTTTAGGGACAGCGAGCACAACGTGAGAAACACCTGGCACATGAAAGAGGTCAGGAAATGATTATTTCCACCTTTTGCCATGATGTTGCTGGCAGCATCCTCACTGTCACAAAGATCTACCTTCCCCTCTGACTCTGTCACCTGTCACGGCAGTCACCCAAGCCCAAGGTGATCATGCCTCCAGAACCCTGAGCTAGGCTACTTGTCTTCACGCTGCTCAGGCTGGATCACACACAGGGTCTGCTGCTCCCAGGGATCCCCATCTCCAGCTTGTGCCTGGATCCCAGGTCGCCAAGCCCTGGTGTCAGAGGTCCTCTGAGTGCCCTGAGCTCTGCTGCCGTGGATGGTACCACATGCCTGGTACTCGGCCTTGTGGTGGCCATGAGGTGGCCTTCCTGTGTGCTGGATGGGTGTGAGGAAAGAATGTTCTGGCATTAAGGGGTGAAAGTCAAAACAGTAATTACAAGAACATCTGTTCCTGAGTGGAAAGCACATCCCCTGCACACCAGGAGATGCGGTGCATAGCGCAGCAAGCTGGATGCTCAAATGGAAGGGAATGTTCTGGGACTGAGGGCTAATGGACCCAGCTGTGAGAGAGGCTCTGCTTCCTGGCGGGATACTGCGTGGGGAACAGGGAGGAAGGCGTGTAAATGGCCAGGGGGGAATGAGTGAGTGGGTGTGTGGGGAAGGGGAGGAAGGAAGGAAAGAATGAGTGGAAAGGGTAGGTGGATGAGTAAATAAGGAAATAAATAAGGAAAAAAGATGAATGAATGAATGATAAATACATGAAGCTAGTAAGTGAATGAATGAATAAGTGTGTGACTCTAAATAGATGAATGAATAGAGATTTGGGGAAATGAGTATGAATGAATGAGTTGAATAATTATAAATCAATGAGTAGCTGGGTGATAAACAGAGGATGCAGTCATCGAGTGAACGAGTGAGTGGGCCCACAGCCCAATTACCCTTCAATTGGCAGCAAGACTGGACAGTGGGACAGGACTGGCGCCTCCTCTCTCTGGGACACCAGAGCAGGGTCCAACATGTGTTAGAACAGGCAAAGCGGGAAGAGTGCAGCTCACGCTTATCAGAGCTGGGAGCTGTGTTAGAAGCATCTGATCCAGCCCCACACCCCCACTTCACAGATGGGGAAACCAAGGACAAAGGGGGTGCCAGAGGCGTGGAAATAAGACATTTGAAAATACAGTAGCTCTGTTATCTTGGGCAAGTTACTTACTCTTTTTAAATTTCAGTTTCCCCATCTGCAAAATAAGGACAGTAATACCTAGCACATAGGATAAGATGAAAAGGTTACCAAATGTCAACTCTTGCTCTTTACGGTGTTTATCTGGTGTTCAGTCAATAGTTTGAACCTAAAAGCAGTGGTCAAGATGGACTAGAGTAAGATATGGTAATAACCCCCAAATTCAGTGGGGTTGACACAAGATTTATTTCTCACGCATATAATAGATGAGTGTGAGCAGCGCTCCCATCTTGTAGCTTTGCAGCCTTGAAACCATGGCTTCCAAGGTCACTGTGGGCAGAAGAAGAACAGCATGGCAACTCCTAGTCGCCTTGGTCCAGGGATGACACATTTGTCCCACTCACTGCTCACCTGTAGGGAAGGTATCTGCTGCAAAGGGCAGCAGCTATTTATCATTGAGCACTAACATCTCTACCATACTGGGCTACCTGGGGGCCTAGAGAGGTGACCACCTGAGAAGGAGCACCTCTCCCTCAGTCCGGGACCCAGACAAATGGCTTCCTCTGTGTCCTGGGGCCATGGAAGGCTCCAGACTTAGAGTCAGAGAATTGGTAAGTCCAGGATAACCTGCCATCTCCTGGCTGCGTGGTCTTGGGCAAATCATTCAACAGCTCTGAGCCTCAGTTACTTCTCTTGCAGAGAAGATATCACATGCACACATCGCATGTTGTTTGAGGCTTAACTGAGACAATATGTGTGAAGTCGATTTCAGAAGTGTGAACTACATTGAGAAATGACATTCTTCTCCTTCCAGTCACCTTCGCGTTTCCTCCGTGAGCTTACACGGAGGTACTGCTTACTGAAAGCAGGAGTATCACCGTCAATGTGTCAAGAGTCTTATATCCTTTGAATTTATTCTCCATTACAATGGAAGGGTGGTGTTAGCAGCCCTGGCTTATAGATGAGGACCTGGAGACTCCTCAGAGAGAAGAACTAAGTTTCCGAGGCCTCAAGAGGGCATGCCAGAGCAGAGGTTGAACCCTGGTGGTCTTGCACCAGGCAGGGTCTCCCCTGTGGCCTGTGCTTGGCTGGTGTGAAGACAACCTGGTAGGGAGAATAATTCTCTCTTCCCCCAGAGCCTTACCAAAATTGTCTACTACAGTCAGAAAAGCTTAAGGTTCTAGAGGAATATTTTATTTGTAGAAACATTACAAAGGTAGATTTTCTTACTTTGGATTATGCACATTTTCCAGCAAATCTGCAGAAGGTCCTAAGCAGGGATTAGACAGGACATGGAAAATGCAGACCAACAGCCCAGGGTGCAGCGAGAAGCTTCCCTGGGGCCTGTGGAACCTGGGAACAAACTCTGAGAGTAGAAGGAAGCTGCACGGCAGGAGAGTGTGGTTTGCTGGTATAACAAGTGGCAGGATGGGTGCCAGGCAGCCTTTTCCTGGAGCCTGGACTAGTTAGAATGTGCTGATCAGGAAGTTCTGATCGAGGTCCAATTCAGCCCAGGCCTCCTGAGTTCTTGCTGGGCCGTTCACTGGGATGTGATGATGAAAACACACTGTCCCGGGACTCCTGCAGGTCACAATAGTAGGACCGAGAGACAAACCCCACCAATCCAACACAGTGGGATTATGGGAGAAAGCAGAGGGCCATGGGACCCCAGAGGGGAGGGCAGGGCAGGTGCTGCAGGGCAGGTGCCGTGGCATGGGCGAGGCCTTGGGAGGGGTAGAAGTTTGGAGACAGTAGAGAGGATGATCCAGACAGACACACAGCAAGAGGAGAAACGTGGAGAGCTGAAGGACAGTGCACTCAGAAGAAATCTAAACACTCTAAAAACTCATGGCTGACTACCAGAAGGCAAATCCTAGGTCATCTTTACCACTGTACCACACTAAGCACAGAACTGGGTCCTTTGTAGGGACTCTGTTTGTTGAATTCTATACAAGAGAGAAAGCAAGGGAGAACAGGCGGAAGATCAGGATGTACTCTGAGTTGTGGGCAGGTTGTGGGGGGAAACCCAAACTTTAGAGACCTGCACAGAGGAGCAGGTCTTTAAATATGCAAAATAAGGACAATAATACCTAGCGCATGAGATAAGATGAAAAAAAGTTACGCAATGTATCATTCCTGATGGTGTTTATCTGGTGTTCAGTCAATAGTTTGAACCCAGAACTAGGGTCAGGTTAGCCCAGAATAAACTATGATAATAAGGAACCCCCAAACTCAGTGGGGTTGACACCAGATGTATTTCTTGCATCAGGGAGCGGTTGGGCCTCTGGGGACCTGCGGTGACCTCAGGCCTGGCTCGGCCTGCTTTAAAGCGCATGTGTCTTGGATCCATGGATCAAGGGCTGCTGTCTGAGGTTGCTTCTTGAATTTGTATCAGAATAAGACAAACAGGCCACATGCCACGAGCGTGGCCTGGTCAGGCCTCGGGAAGGCCTCTGCTGGATGCCACAGTGGCAACTGCTCCAGCCCTGTGCTTTCACAGGTGAGGCACCTATGACAGAGAGGAGCAACGGCCTGCCTCACCGTGAAGTCCATGAAATGGGTTTAAAATCCCCAGGAAGGCCATGGAATCCTGGGGTCTGCTTCTCTGTCACCAGCTGGAGGTGCTACTCTCACCTCTCTGCCTTTAGCTTTCCTTGCTGAGGCTGGCCTCAAACCTGCTATCCTCCTGTCTCAGCCTCCCAAGTACTGGGATTACAGGCCTGCACCACCACATCCAGCATAAGTACTCTGTAAGATCTCTTTGGGTCCTCTGTGCCAACTCATCTCATTTATTAAATAAACATCCCCCAATTGTCCCCATATGTCATGCCTGGTCCTGGGGGAGGCTGAGAGCCAGTGCTGCCTCCCACTGAGCCCTCACCCAGATCACATTATCTCAGCCCTTATATATTTAAAAAATGCTTATGTGTCTGTCATTCCACCAGACTCTGAGCTCCTCAGGGGCATATTTGATCTTTGTGCTTCCTTAAATTATTTCCGGACAAGGCAGAGAGTCGATGCATAGATTAATTAATGCATTGACTCTTTCCTCTTTGCTCCCAGCGCCCCGCACAAGCAAGCCCACACTACCCACACTGGTCGCCTATGTGACCATGCTGCAGAGGCAAGAGAGAATCATGGAGAAGCACAGGCTCTATGGATGCTCAGACTGCAGGCCCCTGAGACAGCCAGAGGGTGAGGAAGGCATATAGGAGGAGATGACCTTCTACTGAGTCTTCAAGGACAAGAAGTAGAGTTACTCAGGGGAAGATGAGAGCGACAGAGACAAAGGAGTGTCAAGTAATTTCTGGTGATGCCAGCATCCCCCTTCGGTTCCAGGACACCCAAGGGGCACTAGATACAATACAAACAGCAGGCAGAGCAGAACCAAGCCCCAAGTCTTCCATGCAGACAAGCATCCAGCAAATAACCTGCGACACGCAGGACTGCTCCGATGATGGTGCAGGGTCACCTGGCAGGCAGAAGCCCACAGGGTCTGCTGGGCAGGGCAGCCTTTGCAGTCACTGGGTGGAGCCCTAAGCACACACCCCAGCCCCACCCTCCAGAGCCTGTGCAGCGCACCATGCCTGCCTCTCTGCTGGGAAGGTGAGCACCACCCTTTGCTTCCTCCGCTGGCCAGGCAGTCAAGCTGCTTACCTCTCTCGCAGGAATGAAGCTCACTTCACGCAGGGAAGAACTTAAAAACTGTTTAAACATGTTTGAGAAATTAGTTCTGTGTAGATAGGATGGGTTGGCTGGGAGGTGGGAGGTGGATGGAAAGGAGGAGTATTAGGGAACACCCAGTCAGGAGGCAAGAACCCTAGAAGTGACCCAGACACACATCTGCATGTTTGTATCCCACGTTTCTGGGAGAAAACCTAGGACAAGATATTCTTGGAGTTGGTATGAGGGAGGAAAGGAGGAGGAAAGAGAGAGGAAGGAGGGAAAGAGGGAAGGAGAGCAGGGGGGAAGGAAGAATGGAAAGGAGGGAGGGAAGGAGGGAGGGAGGGAGGGAGGGAGGGAGGGAGGGAGGAAGGAAGGGAGGGAGGGAGGGAGGGAGGGAGGAAGGAAGGAAGGAAGGAAGGAAGGAAGGAAGGAAGGAAGGAGGCAAACTATCAAATTCTACTTGGAAACAAGCATTGAATATTATTTAAACATCAAATATTATTAAAGGAAGAAAAAGGCAGTTTCCAGAGCACGCGACGGTGCATCTTGATAGGCTGCCATGGCTCTGGGGTTAATATGAGGAAATAGCATTCTTAAGAACCCATATTAACCTGTCTGTTGTTCTATGGACTGTGACAGCTGCATTTTACATCTTAATGGCTAACCATTTATTTCATGCCAAAGAGAGAAAAGCTGTTCCCCCCCCCCCACCAAGAAGCAAGGGCTTAAGACTGGAAGCTTTGCCCCAGAAAGTGGTTATGAGGCAGAATCCCAGGCAGGCCTCCAGTGGGCTCCATGAGAAGCCCACCCCCACTCCCCCCACCCCCTGTGTGCCCCTCTCCCTCTGTCCAGAGACCCAGACTCTTCCCATTTCTGTGAGGCCCATCCAACCTCCCCTCAAGGCCGCCCTCTGGGCTACGCTGGTCTCTCAGGGGAGACAAGTTACTCGCTTGATAATGGTTAAGTCTTGGTGGCAAATAGTACATGAAAGAGCTCCAAGCGCAGAGAAAGGACAGTTAGAGCTTGACAAGGTCAGAGGCGAACCAACTTCCGAAGACAGGAAGCATCTGACCTGTGCTGAAGTGCTCTCATTCAGTATTTATTGAGCACCTGCTGTGTGCCATGCGCTGCTCTAGAACAGTGAAGGAAATGGACACATGAGTGTTCACTGTGTGCCTGGCTCCCGGAGGATGCTGGTGGGCCTGCCCCGAAGGGTTGACATTCAAACCTGGGCGATAGATGTTAAATGATGACCTGCATAAGTGTGAAATTACAAGGGCTCTGAGGAATGGTTGGTAGAGGACACCTCACTGATGTGAGGGGCCCAGGAAGCTTCCCCAGGAAGTGACTCTAAGTCAAGGTGAGAGCTGGAGAGGGAGAAGGTGCCACCCAGAAGAGAGACACTCTCTGCTCCTTGAGCAGAATGACCTGGAAGGGCTGGTGTGGATGGTGCTCAGAAGCAGGGGACAGATGGGGAGATAAGGTCGGAAGTAGGCAGGGGACAACGCAGATGTTTAAGATCAATAGGAGCCAGGCATGGTGGCACACCCCTGTAATCCCAGTACTTGGGAGGCTGAGACAGGAGAATTGCAGATTCCTGGCCAGACTCAGCAACTTAGCGAGATCCTCCACAACTTAGTGAGACCCTGTTTCAAAATAAAAAATAAAATAAGAGCCAGGCATGGTGGCACACGCCTGTAATCCCAGTACTTGGGAGGCTGAGATAGGAGGATTGCAGGTTCAAGGACAGCCTCAGCAAGTAGTGAGACTCCCCTCAACCTAGCAAGACCCTGTTTCAAAAAATAAAAATAAAATAAGGCTAGTGGTATATCTCAGGAGGTAGACTGCCCCTGGGTTCAACCCCGAGTACCACAAAAAATATAAAGTAAAAAATAAAATAGAGCGGGGGGGGGGGGCTCAGAGGTAGAACGCCCTGAGTTCAAGTACCACACACACAAAGTAAAGATCCATAGGAGGCTGTTGAGGGGTTTGAACGGGGCGGGGGGGGCATCATCCTTCAGCACTTGGCACAGTTTCCAAAGCTTTTCAGCCACCTGGTGAGGCAGGCAAGTCTGAGAGTCTTGTCTCAGTCTAACAGACCAGAACACTGAGGTTCCCCAAATGAAGGAATGAGTTACCTGAGATCATTAAGACCTGAAAAAGTGAGGATTAGGACCCAGGTCTTCCTTCTTAGATCCTAGTTGGAGAGACAGAGGAGGAAGGGGGCTTTGCAGGCCCATACACCATATGAGCCAGGGCACAACATGGTAGGGGGACCTTGCACAGTATGGAGAGGAGCCCCAACATGAAAGGGCCCAAAACCATGCCTGGTGCACAGCAGATGCTCAGAAAATACCCATTGCTTCCTTCAGCTGGAGGAAGTGTGGTCCCAGTCATGTCCTCCTGGGTCACCTTCATTCCACCTTCTGTGCAGGGGGGTACTTGGGGGCCGTGTTTGACTGATTCGGGGAGGGTTTGTCAGAGGAGAGGCAAGTTGTCGTGCTCCTTACCTGAGTCTGGATCCTCTTTCCTCACTCCACATTGCTGTGTTGTGGGAGGGGGCTGCCTCTCCTGCAATGCAGAGAAACTAAAGACAACTTCTCAAGTTCTCTGCTGCTCCATCCCTCTCCCCTACTACAATGGTTTCTAGCACTTTGGTCAAATAATGTCCTCAGCAGAAAGAGCCACTTTGGCAATTTATTCATTCAACAAGAATCTCTGGTACTCATTTATAAACCCTTTTCATACCTTTTTCTCATTTAAACTCCATAAAAATCTTGTAAGGTAGTTACTCATTGTGGACAGTTTTTAAAAAGGGACTTGGAGGGGTTGGTATTCATGGCACATATAACAAGCCCAAACTCAAACACAGGTCATCTCTGACTCCAGTCCAGTCCTCTTTTAGCTGCATGACAGTCCCTCTCTTGGCACCATCCTTTGGTATTTCCTGCTTAGGGACACCATAACAAACTCTTCCCTGTAGTGAGGTGAGTGGTAGAAAGCCACTGTGAAAATGTGTCCTGTATTTGTAGGGAAAAATAGCTTCCATAGGATTAGTCTACAGCAGGTTTTGCCCCATGTACATCCCTCTTCCGCACTGATTTAAGGATAGTGGCTCTTCTTTCTTCTAGAGTACCTTTGGGTCTCTTTGTGCATCCACAGGGTGATTTTGGACATCTTCCTGGTCACTGATTCCTGTTGGGGGATACCCCAGGAGTCATACTTCCTGGGGAGCCCAGAGCTCTGGGTTGCTGACCCCTTTCTGTGGCATGTCCTTTGGATATCAGTAGAGGGATGCCAGCCAGCATTAAAATAGTGGCCTTGTGAGGGACAAGAGGAACATGGCTGCCTCCCAGCCTCTTATTTTCCCATTCCACTGGAAGGTCGTGTTCATTTGAGCTTTTAAACCAAAAATAAATTATTGTAATCCATTTGCTAATTATACCATGTGAAGTTCTAGACGCTGTAAATTGCAGCCGTGATATAGCTAGATGAAGTTTCTGGGAGTTTATTTTTAGCGATTCAGAAAGCACTCTATTTCCTAGAGGCTTCATTTGCAAGTCTAGGAGGGGACAGGAAAATGCATCTGCACAGCCCTTCTTGCCCTGTGACGTGGAGTTGTCGCACCCCTGGTCCTCAATGGGAGTTGTAATTGCTCATCTTGAGGGACTTGTCTATCTTCAAAGCTCTATAATTTCTTGACTATGGAAACAAGAATGTGTCCAAATGCGAACTTTCACTGCCTAGTTAATACTGGAGAGTATGAAAAGACACCACACCGACATGTCTGTGAGCCATGGAACACAGGCCTGCAGAAACATCAGGCCCTGGGGACACATGGTCTCCCGTTTCTGATCATCATTTTCTTAGAGGGTGGAGAAAAGATGGAAGGATTTTATATTTATTTAGCACCTATGATTTGCATAATGCACTTGATGGTGCTTGCATCTGAGTGATGTTCAGATGGGAAGATAGGGGAGACCCCATTCAAAGCCTGGGTCATCTGGTTTCAGTCAATCACTCATTGGCATCTGTGTGTCCAGCACTGGGCTCGGCTCTGAAAACATCTAAAGGTGAATTGGGTGCAAGTCCTAGTCCCAAGGAGAGGTAAATCATGAAATGATACTAAATGCCAGCAGAGGTAACACAGGTATTTTAGGGTGGGGGCCTAGATTCGTGTATGTCTGTTAGAGGAGGAGAATCCAAATATATTTAAGGATGAAGAGGTATTTGAGCCAGGCTCAAAGTGTAAATAGGATTTCTAGTTGTGGGTATTGAATAAGGGACCTAGCTTAATAACCTTAGAAACTGTCCTGTCCAGATCACATGGATGGCTGTCCTTGACAGACATTCACAAATGCCAAGCACATTCCTCCCCCAAGCACCATGACTTCTAGCAAATTACCTCCAATTTTGACAATAGCATGATACATTTTGTAAAGGATGATCATAAAAAAATTCTTTGGAACAACTTCATTGTTTGGATGCTTCTAGTATTTAGACTTCTGGATAAGCAATTTTCTACTGTATTTGTGTGATTCTTGGATGTATAGATGCACGCATGGTTAGATGGATGAATGGATGCTTGGGTATCATTGAGAGCATCTACAGCAAAGGGATAGGAGCAGTTACACTGACTGAGATTGTGAAGAGCTTTATTGCAAGAGAAACATTAGAACTGAGCCTTGGACAACAAGTAGAGTTTTCTCAGAACACAGTGTGGATAAGGCCTTCCATTCAGAGGGAAGCAAGATGAAAGCATGAAATATATGGCACTGGGAAAGAATGGTGAGTCGCGGAGGCCAGGATCTAGGAGGGTAGCATAAGTACACAGTGGCTGAGCGTGATGCTCTGAATTAGATGGGAGTATAGTTTGAATCCCAGCTCCACCACATAGTATAGTTGAGTGATGCTGGGCAAATTATATAACTGACTCTTCTTAAACTTCTGTTTTCTCATCTGTAAAATAGGAATGTTAATAACACCGACCTCAGGTAGTTGTTGTGAAGACGAAAAGAAGTAAAATAATGTTAAATATAGTACTTGGCATGCACTTAGTTGGCACTTAATAAATGGTAGTTTAGGGTTATCATTTTATTGAAACAACTCTAATTAAATTATGTAAATGTCAGTTCAAACCACAGAATATAAGAGTGAGGCCGAGAAAGTCCGTGGAGGAAAAGGAGAATAGTTAGGAGAGACTGGGGGTGTCGATGCTGAGGCAAGAGGGTTTCCAGAGGGGAGGGTGATCCCTGCTGGCAAATGACCTAAAGAGGCCACTGAAAACTGAGAAGTGATGTCTGGAATTTGAAGCGACAATATCATTATGATCATAAAGAGAGCATTCTGGGGGTAAAAAACAGACCACAGGGACTTGTGAAGAGCGTGGGAGTAGAGGAAGCAGACAACTCTTTCAGGAAAATTCTTGAGAAGAAAAAGAACTTGGGGTGACAGAGGGGACAAGGTCACAGGAAGGCTGTTTGTTGGATGAAGAATATTGGGACTCAGTACAGTGTTTCTCTTCCTTTCTAAACTCATGCTGCATTTGATAGACATAAACATCATTCCCCCTTCATGATTGACATTCCGGCTCCCAGCACCCAACCCCTGCCCCATTTGGAATCATGCCTGCCAAGAAGATTTCATCTGAATTTACTTCCTGTAGTTGTATTTTTAAAACAGTAGGAATTTAATAATCTTGGAATCAAGTGGGTAAAAAGTGAGGGCAGCATCTACAGGTGAAAATGAGGATGGATCTGAAGAACAGTGGGCAGACTTCCCTGAGCAGGGCAGAGCAAGGGGAGCAGGGAGTTGAGGGGGCAGGGTTCTGGCATTGAGTAGAGATAGGTGCACAATGTGAATGTCTACACCACTTGATAACTGCTGCGTGTCCTGTCTCTATGTGGGTCTTTGCCTCCACCTACCTGGGTGACACTACCTGCATTTGTTAAGACAAACTTTTTAAGACCAAATGACAGCCATGGTCATTGCTGGAAAATTCAAAATGCTTTATGAATATAGGGAGTGTTATTAATATTGTCATAAGCAAGCAAGAGTCCACGTCACCCTCTGTCCAGTGCATTCTCTTTTTGTCAGCACAGCCTCGGTGTTGGTGAGTCTAAGTTTAAATGGCAGGAGGGAGCTCATGTGTGTTCCCTTTTACAGATGAAGAAATAGATAGAGGTCTAAAAGGAACTAGCCCAAGATTACACCCAACAACCAGAGAGAATGTACCTTCTTCTAAGCATGTATGAAACAGTAACAAAAGTTGACTTTATCCTAGGCCATAAACCATGTCCCAATAAATTTCAAGGCCTAATAAGCTGGGTGTAGTGGCACATGCCTGTAATCCCAGTACTTGGGAGGCTGAGACAGGATTGCAGGTTTGAGGACAGCCTCAGCCAATATAACGAGACCCTCAACAACCTAGTGAAACCCTGTTTCAAAAAAAAAACAAAAAAAATTTTTTTTAAGGCTAGGGGCGTAGCTCAGAGTTAAAATGCCCCTGGGTTCAACCCTCAGTACCAAAAACAAATTTTTTTTTCCAGGAGTAAGAATCCTACATGACCACATTCTCCCACCACAATGCAGTTAAGCCAGAAATTAATAACAGAATGATGAATTATCAAAGGTATTTATGAAAACACTACTAACTTACTCATAGGCCAAAAAGAAATGATGATAGAAATTGTAAAGTTCTTATAAATGAATAAGAAGAAATATTAAATATCAAAATTTATGAAATAAAGCTAAAGATGGTACTGAAAGGGAAACGTATGGCCTTAAATGCTTATATTAGAAAAAAGAAAAGGGTTGGAAATGAGTGAATAGGCTCAGTATCTGATTTAAGAAGAACAGTGAACATCAATCAAGAAGCCAGCCCAGAGTTGGGCAGCTGTAATCAGCAGAGCCAGGCGTGGGCATAGATGTGGCTGGCTCCAAAGTCCTCGCTCTCCTCAAAACACCATGTTCCCATCTCAGTGCTCCTTTCCAAGAACGTGTCCAGTTCTTGGAAACGCCATTTCTCCCTAAGAGTCAAAGAGAGGATCCTCCAGGGTGACTCCCCGCATCAGAGTTGACGGTAAATCTCACATTTATTCATCTGTCCTTTCAGCATTTGCTAGGGTCAGGCACTGTGCTGGCATCTACCTTCATTGCCTTTCTCTTCTGAGTTCAACACCCAGCCCTCGGCCTGGGGCAGAGCTGACTCTGCTGCGGCTCCTACTGCCCCCCCCCCGCCCCGCCCCGCCCCCACAGCTGCCTGAATCATCCTGCAGCTTGTCAGAACAGCATCCTCGTCAAAAATGACTGATTTCTCTCTTGTCTCTTCCAACAGGTAGACTGAAATTACCATGTGTCCAAATTAAAATTGCATACTTCAAGGATTA
Organism: Glis glis; assembly: GCA_004027185.1. NCBI lineage: Eukaryota > Metazoa > Chordata > Mammalia > Rodentia > Gliridae > Glis > Glis glis. The sequence goes on along the minus strand of PVJS01000160.1, from coordinate 39,926 downwards.
TTTGAAGGACTATTCTTAGACCCTTTTAAGAAGATTTAAAGAAAAGTGAGTTGATTTTTTTTTACACTTCAGAGAGTATTCATGATTTAAGTTAATGTTATGGGTGCTTTTTTCTCTACCTCTTAAATATGCGCTAATAGGTAGACTTTATCTCCATTTATTTTATAATAAAAGGTTTTTTAAAATAAGAACAATGAGCAAGGAGTACAGGATTGCTGCTCTAATGATTTTAATACATTTCAAGGGCTCATGGAATCTTAGAGATGAAAGGGTCTCAGAGGTGTAGACCATTCCCTCCCGGGTCTGGAGAGCCAGGGCAGTGTCCCTGCAGACAGCTAGCTGTGCTTGGAAAGTTCTAGGGACTGATGGGCAAGTTGGTGTCTCCCACATTTAGGATTCTAGAGATTTCTCCCATTTTCTGGATCTAAAATTCTCTCCTCCTCCCATTTTGCCCAGCCTCTTTCTTCTCTGGTAGATAGTCTTAAAAATGGATGGACATCAAAATCTCATCCATCCCTGAGATCTTTACTTATTCTCCATCCCTCTAGTAGTAACTCTTCATAATTGTACTTCAAGAGCAGCTCCTGCCCGGCTCGCCTTCTTTCCAATCCAGGAAAGGTCTCCTTAGAAAGAGGCGCCAGCCTGGAACACAGCCAGAGCACAGCCAGTGTCCTTCATCCCGGTAGATTAAGGAGAATCAGAGAAGGGTAAACCGAGCAGCAGGCCTGGGTTCCAGTCCCAGCCCTCCTCCTGCTGCACACTCAGGAAAGGCCCTTTGTTATCCCAAGCCCTGAGGAAACAAGGAAGAGATGATCCCTAAGATACTGCTCAGCTCCATAGGGATGAATCTGTTGACCGGCAGTAAGGAAGTTGCTACTTCTCACTGTCTCTGGCACTGGAACAAGCCAGGACTTGGGGATCCGTGGAGCCTGGGTCCAGTCTCAGCCCTATCACTTGCTGAATGTGTGGCCATACACTGTCACTTCTTGTTGCCCAGCTTTTATTTCTTCACTTGTGAAATAAGGATGTTAATGCACGTTAGAAAGGATTTGCATGGGGGATGTACAGGGGTAATAGACACGGAGCACTTAGTGCCTGGGACATAGGAAATGTTCAGTAAGTGGTAGTCCCTCGAGGTATTAGAAGCAGTGATAGAACTACTTACCTTTAGCCAGAAGAGAGGATAAGAGGTGGTGGAGACTCTAATAAGAAGAGAAAAGAGAAGATGTGGGCATACTTATTAGGGACAGGGAGAAATGACCACATCCCATAAACTTTCATGCAAACATAAGCCTAACTCCAGAAAGTTCATGAGGTTAAAGCTCTACTTCTTAGAATCTGACAAGGAAGGATTGGTTGCTATGGAAATATACAGTTAAAGGGAAATTTTCAGAGTTGGTCTGCAGAGCTGTACAAATTCTGCCACCCCCCTACACACACACACACACACACACACACACACACACACACACACACAGCTACTGCCGTAGTGCCAGTCCTGGACAGAGAGGACAGGTGTCCCTGGGATGAGGGTCCTAGACTGTCAGCCCCGGGCACCTTATAAATCATCACATATTTATACATATTAAGAAGGCTGGTTGGGAGCATCAGGTGAGAGATTAAATGTGAATATAAAATACCCCACACCTGGATGCACTTTTGTATTATTCATGAATTATGGACTGTTTCAGTACTTTTGAAATCAGAAAAAAGTATAAAATTCAGATAAGCTAAGTGTGTAATGAGCCATTAAGGTTCAAACCACAGATTTCTGAGTAAAACAGCAATGTGTGTGTGCACATGTGTTTGTGTGTCTATGCGTGTGCATATTGTGTCTAAGCATGTCTGTGTGTATGTGAATCTCCAGGCCTATGTATGTGGTCGTTCTTTACCCAGTTCCTGGCTGCCTCTAAGGAGTATTAACACGGGAATGAAAGTAAGCCATGAAGTCAGTCGACCTGGTCTATGACTAGCTGAGTCGACTAGCTAGCTATGTGACTTTGGTCACGTGTGTGTGTGTGTGTGTGTGTGTGTGTGTGTGTGTGTGTATGATACTGGGGATTGAACCCAGGGGCATTCTACATCTGAGTTACACCCTCAGCCCTTTTTATTCTTTGTTTTTGAAACAGGGTCTAACTAGGTTGCTAAGAGTTTCCCTACATTGCTGAGGCTGGTTTCCAACCTGCAATCCTCTTGTCTCAGCTTCCCAAGTACTGGCTCTTGGTCACCCTATTTGACAAAAGTGACATAGTTCCTGCCTTCCTGGTACTTATAGTCTATGGAGAGGGCTACTCTGAGAAGTGGGGAGGACACCATATATAATCTTCCCTTCACACTAAGCAAGTGTCCAGCACATGGGAGGGCCCTTCTCCCATGGTTCGTGGCTTTCATCAGTTTAGGGAACATTGTCTCAACCTGTTGGACAAATCTTTTTACCAAGATACCCCAGAAGTATCTGGGTTCCTTGAGACCATTTCCCTGAGAACCAGTGGCTGGAGAACCTATGTGGACAAACACGCCCTCCAGCCCTGCTGAGAGGGCTCATTCCAGGGGTGTCCCCATACCTCGGCCATCCTCCCAAGTCCCCTCTCTCAGCCTGGGCTGGAGGCTACAGATCTTAAATTAGGGATAGTTGGATACTGTTATCATTTAAGGTGTGAAACAAGATTTTTTTAATTAAACATAGTTAACATCCTGGTCTTTGTTCTCCAGACAGCTATTAACTATAAATACAGAGGTGCTGCTCCTGTTAAACACTGATGTGATGCCACTGGCCAGAGGTGCCCCTTTCAGGGGTGTCCAGAACTAGGGAAGACCAACTGTATTGCAATGTTTTTCAAACTGTGGGTTGTGATCCATTATCAGGTCATGAAATTAATTTGGCAGTTCAAGATCATCATTTATTAAAGTGAAGTAGAGTAACCCAGTAACCCATAGAGTGGGTGAAGATGTTTGCATTGTATGTGTCCAACAAAGATTTCTTATCCAAAATATATATAATAGGAAGAGGAGAAGAAACTCCTATAAATGAACAAAGAAAAGATAGACAACAGAAAAATGAGCAAAAGACTCAGATACTTCACAAAGAGAATATCCAAATTATCCAAATAGCCAGCGAACACACAAAAGCATTACTAACCTTCAGGGAATTGCAAATTAAAACCACAGTGAGCTAGGCATGGTGGTGCACACCTATAGTCCCAGTACTTGGGAGGCTGAGACAGGAGGATCGCAGGTTCAAAGACAACCTCGGCAACATAGTGAGACTCTCAGCAACCTAGCGAGACCCCGTTTCCAAACAAAAAAAGGGCTTGGGGTATAGCTTGAAGGTAGAATGACCCTGGGTTCAATCCCCAGTGCCACCAAAAAAAAAAAAAACACCATACACACAATGAAGTGGCACTACACACCCACCAAAAAGGCTATAATGAGCTGAGCACAGTGTCGCACATCTGTAATTCTAGTACTTAGGAGTCTGAAACAGGAGGATAGCATGTTCAAGGCCAGCCTCAGAAACTTAGTGAGACCCTGTTTCAAAATAATAAAATAAAATAGAGCTGAGGGTGTAGCTCAGAAGTAGAATGCCCCTGAGTTCAATCCCCAGTGAAGGAGAGAGAGAGAAAGAGAGAGAGACAGAGAGAGAGAGAGAGAGAGAGAGAGAGAGAACAAGCAAAGGAAAGGAAGGAAGAAAGGAAGGAAGGAAGGCAGGCTGAAGGAAAAGGGGACTTTACCTAGTGTTGGCAAAGACACATCGCCACTGGAACTCTCGGGCCCTGCTGGGTGGAGTGGAACTGTATAATGACTTTGTAGCGGAACATGTGCATCCAGGCAGTTCCGCTCCATGATGTGTACCAGTGAGATGCACACACATTCATGTGTCAGAACTCAGTCCATCAGCAGTAGATGCATAAACTGAGTGGGGCACATTCACATGACCGCATAGATGTGAAGTTGAAAGAAAAGCCAGGCACAAAGAAACTTCCTGACTACATTTTATAAAGAACAAAAACAAGCCAAACAAATCTGTTGTTAGAAGTCCTGGTAGCCCTTCCCCTTGGGGGAGGGACTGGTGTACCCAAGGGAGCGTGAAGGGGCTTCCAAGGTACTAGTTTTGTTCTGTCTTGTGATCTGGGGCCTGCTTACCTGGGTGTTTTCAATTTGCAAAAATATGTCAGGCTATTCGATTTAGGGTAGGTACCCTCTACTACGGTACTTATGTAATATTTCAATTAAAATTTATAAATTAATATAATGGAGGGGAGAATAAAGGTAGTAAGGTGAGCACAGTCAAGTGAAACTTGGTTTTCATGCCTCCTAATGACTTGTGTATATGCTGAGTTGAGGTGTCCAATACATTTCTTACTGTGAGTCACGGGCAGAGAATGAGGGCCCCTGAGCTCATCCAAGGCTCCCATTTTTCAGGTGAGGAATCTGAGACCTAGAGAAGAGGGAAATAAGAGCAGACCAGGGAGAAGCTTCTAGATCTCCTGCTATGCTGATTGTGTTGCAGTTTTCCCACCAATGAGGATGGGTGGAAGGGTGTGTTGGGATGGGTGGGCTCTGGCTGGCACCTTAATCTTTGGGGGGAAGCCCTGTACAAGGGGATCAATTGTTTATCCACCCATGGACGACAGAACTGGAGGCCCAGCTACCTGTGCACTGGTCTGGCTCTAGCCCTCCACACTCCTCCCTCCTCCTTCCTGCCTCTTCTGCCTGACCCTGCTTCTCTCTAGGCCCAGGAAGCACCATCACACTCAATCGCTTTTCCAGTGGAGAATGACTGTCATGCCAAAGCAGTGTGATGCTTGTGGAAGTTGGAAAACTGTGAAGAAAATACATTGGGAGATGAAGATCCAACAGAGTTTGTTTCCACACTGGCTTTGTGCATTTGTTTTGTTACAGAATTGTGAGTCCGTGCAGCAGCTCTCTTCTCTGGGGGTTGGGGCCTGCCAGGCTCCGAGGGTACAAGCAGCAAGGCAGGGTGCAGTCCTGGTTCTGTCAGGATGAGTGTCCCAGAAAAGGGGATGTGGTGTGGATTTTATCATTTTTAATTGATATACCAAAACATAAAAGTTGTACATACTAGTGGGGTCCCATGTAATGCTTGATATGTCTATACAATGCATGATGTTTAAACCAGGTGAAACATTAATAAGTTCTTCCTGTGTTATGCAGATTTTAAAAGACTCAGTCCCAGCTTCACACAGAGCCTGGAACCATCTTCAGTAGGAAGGTGGATAACGTCAGTGGCTTGCCAGCCCTCCTGACTATGTCCCATGGCACAAAACACCTGGGATCTCTTATGTCAGGACAGGTCTGCACCCACACAGGTGCAGGGGGGAAGTTTGGGATGCAGCATCGTGGGAGGGGATGGGGAGCCAGAGTGGGCATCAGAGGAGGTTTTGCTGCAGCAGGCAAGAGACTTGAGACAAGGATAAGTGAAAGTGTGCAGGTGAGGCTGCTATGGACTGGCCCCCGGTTTGCATTCTGCAAACTGTCTGCAGTTCTGCAGCGTTGGAGTCCAGGGAGTGTGGAGGGAGAAGTGGGGATCATGCAGCAGTGGTGGGCAGGGCAGACGCTGAGGTCCTCTGTGCTCTGACGAGGAGCAGCCAGGGTAAGGAGGAAGTCTGCCTGAGACTTTCAGAGGCAGGAAATGCCCGTCACCTTGGAGACAGAATAAGAGATGCAGGCAGATGCTGCTATGAGTGTTGGTGCAGTCCTAGCATTTTGTTTTACGGCACTTACTTATGCCATCTTTAAAGAAAACCATCAGAAACCCATTGTGATCTAGGCCTGAAAAGGCAGGAACTGAAAAGATGAGTAAGAGCGTCCCCAGCCTCACTTGGTGAACTGACAGTCAAAACCCAACACAAATTTGACATAGTAGTTATTATTCTAGGACAAAATGTCCCAAACTGGGTTCTATAATACATCAACCCTGCAAACTATTTTTAAATGGGAGGGTTCCTTGTTGAGTGATTTGAGAAGCACTGTACACTGAATCCCTCTGGGTAGACCTCATGCTACTAGCATACTCAAGACCCTGAGAAGGCCTGCAGAGAAGATGTTAATGTTGCCCAAACTTCTTTGCCCCAGAAACCCCTTTTGCCTGTCATTTGAATCCCTCTGTTTATCAGTTGGGAGGTTCCAACATGGAGAAAGGCCTGAAGGCTGGTTTGGACCTCTAACAGAGGACAGAGCTTCCCCGAGAAGGGAGATTTTGTGCATACTGTATAAGGCCCAGTCTAAGCCTCACACCAGGTCTGGTGCTCGTAGGTGCTCAGGTAATACTTAACCAATGAAGAACTGGCTACTGTATTTGCCTGCTGGGAAGAGTCCAGAGTTCTCAGCAGAGGCTGCAGATAGAAGATGCGCCTGGCAATGACATTGCAGTGTACCTTTGGCAGTTCCATACAGAGTCTCTTTCCTCTTCTTACTTGTCCCCCTGTCCCCCTTTCTTGACTATCTGAGAAAAGGCAACAAGAAACCACAAAAGTCCCAGAGGCCCAGCTTCAGGGTATCTACTCTGGAGCCAAAGTGCCTGCATTTGAATCCCTTGCCTAGCTGGTTCCTTGGATAAATTGTCTTAATCTTTCTGTATCTCAGTATCTGTAAAAATGGTGTCCAGCTCAAGAGCACCAGAATGAAATGAGTTCCTAGGACCTGGTCCTCAGAGTGGGCCCTGGCTCTCAGTAAGCACTACCTAAGCTTAATCAGTCCTGTTAGTGGTTCTACCAGCGGGTGCCCACAGGGCCTTTCAATGCCCTTCCAAGTGTTTCCCAGCGGATTGTGGTCTCTGGTTCCTGAGCAAGGCAATCTCACATTTGCCCCCTCCCCCCATGAGCAGCAGGAAGGGCCAGGGTGACGTTTCTTCGCTTACAGTAGCCAGGGCTGTTTGAGGGAAGGCTCAGGTTCCATTCCCGGTTATTAGTGCTCAACCACGTGGGCTGGGTAAACATTTCTGAGGGACTCCAGCACATTTATTATTAATTGACTGCAAGCCGTTGCTGCTCTTTCCAGAAAGGCGTTTGCCTGCGATGCTTCTGTAGGCCACCAAGGGTTCCCCTGACCTTCATGCTTTCCCCTGGGCATGGTGGGAGTCGGTCCTCCCTGCCCTGGCCTCCTTGTGGGGACAAAGGACAGTGGTGTGAGCAGTGGGCACAGGGCACAGGTCAAATCTCATTGGATCTAATAATGGGGTTAGTGGAAGGTTGTTCTTTAAACCCCTACTTTCAGCCTTACACCTGGATAAAAGCAGAAACGTGGGTGTCGTCTTCTATAGCACCCTTCATTGTCATGGCCCTCTGTCCTATCAGTTACCAGGCCTTGTGATGCCATCTCCAAAATGGCATGAGTCCAGGCCCTTCGCTGTGCTGCCACCTCTAATGTAGTGCAAGCAGCTCTCTTATGTCATCTTCTAAGTCCCAACTTCCCTGACCACTAAACCAAATCAGATTCCCTGCTTTATGTTCCTTTAAAAATTACCTTTCAGTCTTTAAATTAGCTGTTCAGGCTCTGACTTCTCTATTGGATTGTAAGCCTGTGAGGGTAGGGACCATGTTCATCTTAGTAACGGTGTTCCACAAATGTCAGTCTCTTCCCAGTGATGACAGACAAGGGTTCACTTCCCTCCTTCCCTCCTTCTCTCCTTCCTTTCTTTTTCTTGATTAGAATGGAAAGGGGACCATTGATCACCTGATCACATTGTGGTCCCTAGAGGAACCTCCAGGCCCACTGTGGGAAGAAAAGAGTCAAAATGGGCAGATCCAGAGCCTCTGACACTCATCAACCCAGCAGTCACCCTTTATCTCTCTTAGACATTGGAATTTTACTTTAGATTTTCTTTCTGGAAAATAAAATGTAGTTCTATGATAAAAGTTTTGGACAGCATTGATCTATTCTTATATCCTTACTTTTTTTCACAGCAAAAATGTGCCAAGTGCCTCACATATGTTCATTCATAAACAAGGAAGGTATTATCCTCATTTTATAGATTCAGAAATGGGTCCCTGAGTAGTTAGGAAACTTATCCATGGCCACACTGCCAGTGTCCCATAGATCCAGAATTCCTATCCAGGTTGTCAGACTCCAGGCTCTTTCCATAGCCACCTGCTATCTCCCAAAGACCTGTCTTCCAGCAAAAAGTGGGATCCTAAGCCAACTTTTCAGTCTGGTGTGGCAGCAGTGGCCAAAGACAGATCACTGGGGTTTAATTGGACACCACTTGCTCAGAGGAACAGGGCCTCTATTCCTAGGGTTTCCTGGCAATGCAACTGTGAGATGCTAATTAGAGAGAAATGAAGTCTGTGTAAGCCAGGGAAGAGCCAGGCTGCTACACAGAATGGTCCTTTGTACCTGAAATGAAGTTCAGTGAGCTGGGAGCCCTGAATCCCAATCCTTTCAGCACAGCCTGCATCTTCCTTCCACATGTTGGGAATTTCTCCAGAAGAAACCCTAGACCGGGGTACAACCCAGGACAAGAAAACTGTGCTCCAGATTCTATGGGAGGCAGCACTTATTTTACCCTGGGCTTCAGTCTCTCTTGCCTTTCCTTTGTCCCTGAGCCCAGGTTATTTTGACTTTTACTTTGGAGTGATGTCTGGCTAAGTCTCAGTCTTCCCATCTTTAAGATGAAGGTGTTTTGGACAACAAGATCATGCCCACCAAAGGAGAGTTAAAAGCACTAAATCTGGAGCTGTACTTACTGAGTTTAAATTCCAGCTCTGCCATTGCTAAAGTATGACCTTGGGCAAATTACATAAGGTCTCTATACCTCAGTTTTCTCATCTGCAACATGGGGTAATAGTAGTGCTTCTCTCCTAGATTTGGTGTGGAAATTAGCAAGTCATGCACTCCGTGCAATGCCCAGCACATAACAAGTTATTTATTGTGGTGGTGGTTGTTATTATCTCCATTCATGGAATGATACATTGTGTGTCTGCACTTTTGTTTGCCTGACATGTCAGAAATCTCCCAGTAGTTAACATTTATTTTTGCTTTCATTGGTTGAGAAAATATATGACAGAAAGCTGCTATGGATTCAGTAATATTTTAAGTCAATGTATACTCATCAACTTATGTTGTGCAAAAGACATTGATTCATATGTAGACAATGCTTGATCAGACAACATACAGGTTCCCAAATCCTGCCAATAATGATGTGTTGCCCTGTTAGAGACCTCTGGTCTACATTATTGTTGTTTCTTCTAGCATCATTCATGGCCACAGTAGGCACTACATTAATGTTGAATAAACAAACAAGTGACTGGATGGATGGATGGGTGGATGGATGGATGGATGGATGGATGGATGAGTGGATGGTCGAGTCTGTTTAACATTTGTTTCTTGACCTAGTTTAAGTAGAATAAGTGTGTGCATGTATTAATGCATGTGTGTCTATGAGCATTTGCAGGGAAGGCTCCAGCTATTTCTGCTGCAGGGAAGTAGATGGTCATTACATATTTTGCATATCCCCCATCTGTTAGTTTATAAGGTCATTTTTCACTGGAGTCCTTTCAGCTGTCCATCCTTGACAATAGATAAGCAGTCCCTCTGCCTCTCCCAGGCCTTCCTCCTCCAACAATGAGGGCTTTGTGCTGGGAAGATTGCCTGTGGAGGCTTCTTTCCCAAGGCCCCAAAGCCTTGTCTGGCTTTTATCAAGGGTATTGATGGGGGAGGGAACCCAGACAGTTGGATCCAGGGACCAGTGCCTATGGCCCGGTGCCAACTGAACATGTCAGGTTGGGGTAGATAATTCAATGTCTGTTCTGGAAAACAGGCAGCCTGCTTACCTGGGCTGGTGACCCAGCTATCTGCAGCCACTGCCTTGGAAGTCATCAAGCTCTAGTTTCCCCAGCCTTGTGCTCCAGGCACAGGGGAGGATGCATACAGATCTGCAGAGGATGAGTGGGCGATGGCAGAGGGGTGCACAGCCAATCTCAGGGTGTGAAGAATCTTGCCCCACAGGACAAAGAACTTCTGTGGCCACTGCCTCTTAGGGCTTCAACTCACTAATGAGATTGAAATGCCAACAGCCTGCCTCTTGCTTAAGAACACATTGGCTTGAGCTGCTTAATGAGTGTGAGTCAGGAATCTGAGAAAGGTCTGGGCAGGCGCGTGGCTGATAAGAATACTCAGAGTGTCACCCTTTGAAAGCCAGCAGTTGCTAGAGAGCACAAGTGGTGTTGAGACTTCCTCCCTCAGTAACCCTTACAATTCCCACATTCCTGCTGCTTCCAGATGTTTATAAGTCTGTAAGCTGGTCTACTATGGAATGGTGATGATGGCGATTTTTAACTAGGACAGCAATGATGACATTATCACAATAATAAATAATGATTATCAAACCTGGATGCCCACCAGAATACCCAGGGGCTGGTTGATTGTTCACTTGTTTCCTGGGCTATGTTCCTAATGATTCTATTTCCCTAGATCTGGAGGCCCAGGAATCTGTATGCCTAACAAGTAGCCAGGTGATTCTGATACCCTGGCAAGCTCTGGCTCTGGAAACTGCTACTCAGTTGGACACGTTGAGCCAAAGTGTGTGTGACTGCCACTTCCTAAACTGTGTGGCCCTGTGTGTACCGCTTTGCCTCTTAACCTCAATTTTATCTTCTTCTAAAAATGGAATAGGTAAAACAGTATAGCTGCTATGGAAAGTAATATGGCAATTCCTCAAAAACTTAAAATAGCATTACCATATGATCCAGCAATTCTGCTTCTGAGTCTCCACCCAAAAGAAGTGAAAGCAGGGTCTTGCAATATCCGTGCATCCGTGTGCACAGCAGCACTATTCCTAACAGCCAAAAGTAACTCACGTGTCCCTCTACAGATGAATGGGTAAACAAAGTGTGGTGTATCCACGCCACGGGATAGTATTCAGCCTTAAAAACACAAGTTCTGATGTGCGATAACAGGGAGGAACCTTGAGGATATTATGTAAATGAAAAAAAACCGTCACAAAAAGACAAATACTATGTGAGTCCACTCATGTGAGGTAGCTAGAGTAGTCACATCCATAGAGGCAGAAAGTAGAATAATGGTTGCCAGGGGCTGGAGGGAGGAGGAGTGGGGCTTTATTGTCTAAGGGTTCAGAGCTGCAGTTCTGCAAGCTGGAAGCCCTCTGTAGGGGGGTGGCAGTGGTGGTGGCATGACAGTGCAAATGTATTCCCTGCTATTGAACTGGACACTTGAAAATGGCCAAGGACAGTACATTTTATGTTATGTGCATTTTTTCTTTTTCTTATTCTTTTTTTTTTTGGTACTAGAGATTGAACTCAGGGGCATCCTACCTCTGAGTTACACTTCTACCCCTATTTTATTTTATTTTGAAACAGGTCTCACTAAGTTGCTGAGGGCCTTGCTAAGTTGCTGGGGTTGGCTTCAAACATGTGATTCTCCTGTCTCAGCCTCCCAAGTACTGGGATTACAGGTGTGTACCACCATGCCTGGCTATTACCACCTTTTTAAAATTTTTATTTATTTTTTGTGGCACTGGAGAATGAACCCAGGGGCATTCTACCTCTGAGCTACACCCCCAGCCCTATTTTATTTTATTTTATTCTGAAACAGGATCTCACTAAGTTACCATGTGTTGGACTCAAACCTCTCAACCTCCCAAATACTGTGATTACAGGTGTGCACCACAGTGCCCAGCAACCTCCATTTTTTTAAAACAGGGATTGGGTCATATCTTCCCTCCAGAGTCATTCTGAAGATGGCATAAAACAGTATCTGAAAAAGGCTTGGCACAGTGTCTAACACACAGCGCCTGTGCCAGACTGCTCCTTTCTCTTCCTGGTACCATTTGCAAGTCCCTCATAACCAAACTCTTACCGAGGGGTGTCTATCTGTGTTCTCATTTGCACAGATATGTCTGAAGGGAAGAAGAAAGGGAACTAATGTTTGTTGATAGCTAATTGTGAGTTATCCCATTTAACCAAGACTGAGAAGGTTAAATGACTTGCCTAAGATCCCAAAACTAACATAAGACAAAGCTAGGCTCTCCTTACCACATCCTTCCAAGTGACTTCCAGCCTGCAGGCTGCTGAGGAAAGTGGCTGCCACTCTCCAGGGAGAATGTGCAAAGAGCCACACTTGCCAGTTGACTTTAGCATCATTTGAGGCAGTGGAAAGTTTGGTGGAGACTCTTCCCCAGAATCCTTAGGGGAGGTTGAGACCTTGATTAAGCCAAAGCCTTATCTGGTCCACCATCACCTGGCCGGCACTCAGAGCACAGCCCCCAACAGCCCTTCTAGCCCAGGCTGCTATTAGGCACAGCCTAGTCATGCTCAGGGTATCTAAATGTCAGCGTGTCCTACAGATCCAGATTGTTTGACACCAGATAGGCTCCAAATCAGCCTTGAAAATAGCTACCTGCCCACTTAGCATGATGGATTTATGTCGCTCAGGCACAAAGGAATGCTCATTTCCCTCATGGCATGTCTACTATGTGCCTGGCTCCGAGATAAGGAGAGCTGATGAGGAAGGAAACCATGTGGGTACCGTGAGCTCAAGGACTCCAGAGGTGTGCGTACTGCCAAAGTCAACACTAGGGTTAGAGTCTTATTACAATACATGAATTAAGTTGGACAGCAAATTGAATATCTATGTTATCAACATAATCATCATAGCAAATTGGATAGCTAACTTGGATAGCTGGATAAAAATGATAATGATGATGATGATGATGATGACAATGATAGTTGGTGGTGATAATGACATAGCCAATTTGAATAGTGTTTGAGTCAGCTTTTCTGCAGCTGTGACCAAAATACCCGACAGAAACAACCTAGAAGAGAAAAGGGTTACTGGGGCAAACGGTTTCAGAGGTTTCAGTCCATAGGGCCAACTCCTAGGCATAAACTGTGGTGGTGATGGTGGTGGTGGTGGTGGTGGTGGTGGTGGTGGTGGTGGTGGCGGCGGCGATGGCAAGGCATGTGGCAGAGGGATGTGGCTCTCACAACATGGTGGCTGAAAGCAGAGAGAGAGAGAGAGAGGGAGGGGCCCAGATATATAGTCCCCAAGACCACATCCCCAATGACCCTCCACTGAACCTTGCTTCATGAGTACTTAGGGAGCATTTGGAATCTGAACTATAACAAATAGCTAAACTAGATAGCAAATTGGACCCTCCCCCAAGAATATAAGAAATAAAATAAAAATTGTACTAACCACATGCAGGATCCCATGCTAAGCACATTATACACGTTTCCTCCATGTCTCTTTTAAAAGTCCTGGGAGGCAGAGATCATCAGTCACTGCTGCTCGGTGACTCATGTATCTAAGGCAGGATGGCTGAAGTTGATCCACTGCTAGAACCTGAGGTCTATCTGGCCCCAGACAATATGTTTCTGACTTCAGGGATTTTACTATGTCATAAGTAAATCAGGATTGATTTATGAATTTTCAGAAACAAAATTATGTGCTTGCTTTATAGGAGGAATCCTTTCAAAGGTAACGCTCATCTAGCACATTTACCATAAAACCCTGATTATAAAGAGCCACTTGGGGGAGACCATTTTCAAGAGTAACCCTTCCCATCTGTATGACTGCAATACCGCTTCACAGCTCTGTCATGGGGATTATGTTCAGCGTCAACTCAACTTAGATAAAGGCTTATCACTCTTTTTCTCTATGGCAACACCATCTATTCAGTATGTCAGTGGTTAAATGAGCAGGTGGTGATGCTGACATCCTGAATTTGATTCCCAGCCCTGCCACTTGCTAGCTCTGAGAGCTTGCGCAAGCTACCTAGCATTTCTGAGTCTCAGTTGTCCACCTGTGAAGTGGGCACAATAAATGGGGATTTATACATAGTGAATGTTAAGCAATTGTACCACAGTATCACAGGGTAAGTGAGGAATGCCATTAATAATCTGCCATGCCAACCCAACTGCCTTCTGAGTCTAATTTGACTTTCTCTGTTGAAAGCTCTAGTCAAACTAATGTGGATAGTTTGGTGTCGATCAACATATTGACGTTCTGCCTTGTGCTTCAGTCTCATGTGAACTTTCCCAGTGTCTTCAGGTCCTGTTAATACAGGGAGGCTGGTGAATTTGAGTTTCTGGAAAAGCCAAGCTATTGTCCTGATCCCAGGGTGGAGAAAATTTCCCCAGATTCTTTTGCCTGTCTTGTCTGCCCACCCAAGGGTCTCATCAGAGTAGAGAAACCTAGAGTCTTGGAGTCAGAGCAGGCCTTGGAGATAACACATCAGGACACAGAAGCCAGCAGCTTGGCCTCTGGGGTATGGTGAGGAAACTGACTGGTGTGCTAGAAAGAGCAGAGCCCTGCTTTGCCACTGAAGACCTTGGGCAGCCCTCCGCACCCACCTGTGCCTATTTTCCTTACCTTGCTCACAGGCTTCAGGTGTCCTGGGCAGGCACCTTGGGATGCCCAAGTAGGGTCAGCGTCTGAGTCCAGCATGGACAGCTGGAAAGCCTCACCTTCCCTCTTGCAAATTCTCAGAATTCTCAGGTTAAAAAAGGCAGTTGGATATCCAGATCTAGAATTCAAAAAAGAGGTCAGAACTAGAGGCAAAGATTCAGGGGGAAGAAGACTCAAGAGAACACATGCGAGCGCCCAGGAGAGGGTGTAGCATGAGAAGAGAAAAACAGAAGAAGTTATTGCAATGATTGGCAATGAAGATATAATCTAGTTCATGGCAGTGAAAATGGAAGGGAAATTACTAAAGTATAAGCAATAGGATGTGGTTTCTGCTAATTAGGGATTTGGGGAAAAGAGACAAATAGAGGTGATTCAAAGTTAACTAAATTTCAGGCCCTCCCCATCGCTCTCCTCTGCCCACCCTAGGCTGGGCAGTTGCTTCTTATTTATGCTCCCAGTGAGTCACTACCATGGCAAACCCCACAGTGTATTGTAATTTTCTATGTATTTGTTGACATTTTCCGTGTTTCTGTCATCCAAGTGCTATTGACTTCCTTTTAGGTCCTAAATCAAAGAGTGAGCCCACAACTCCAGCCCTCACTATCTCTATTAACCTGTTGTGTTTCTCTTTATAGCACTACCCAGCAAGAGTAATTATTTATTGTCTGTCTCAACCAACCAGCACTTAAGCTCGGAAGAGCAGGGATGGATTTGGTGTGATTTGCTCCCAGCTATATTGCTAGAACCCAGAAGGGAAATCAAGCTGCTCAAAAAGACATTTGCTAAGTGTCTCCTTCCCCCTTTACATTCCCAGGTTGAATATCCATAGTCCTCTCTGACACTGGTCACATGGCACGGTTTCCCAATTATCTTCCAACAGCCTTGGAGACCCTTACCCAAACCCAGCAGTCCAGGGATGTCTGCATTGTTCTGCTCTGAATAAAGGGACTGTTGTTTCTCTGGGTAAAGACACTAATAAACAGGACCAGTTACATAAATTGTAGGGCAGAGTGCAAAATAAAAATGCAGCGCACTTGTTTAAAATTATCAAGAATTTCAAGATGTCCACGGCAGAGCACTCAACCAAGCATGTTTGCTTCTAGGTGTAGGCCCTGTGTGTCTACACAGGTCACACATCCCTGAAGCCAACCCTACTGATGAGGACCAGACTTTAGAAGGGTGAAAATACTAGGCTCTGGATTTCTATTTTGTCATGTAGAAAATAAGGGACTACAAGAGGTGACATTTAAAGTTTATTTCATTGTTTCCTGACTGTAGGTCATAATCATTGTGAAAAATATACACAAGTACAGGAAAGTATAAAGCCTTGTTAATCTCCTCCTCCTCCTACCTCTTTTGCCCTACAGGTGCCCAATCCAAAAGGAACCAATGAGCATTTGGTTAATTTTCTTCATCTTTCTGAGTATTTTTTTTCTATGTAGCACAGTTAAGGTGGTACTTGAGCAGTAACTATATGTCCTGTTTTATTCATGTGATTTTGAAGAGGGAGGAGAGAAGCTTTTTAAATGCATGTTTAAGCCGGGGGGCGTGGTGGTGCACGCTTGTAATCCCAGTACTTGGGAGGCTGAGACTGGAGGATCCAGGTTCGCGGCTAGACTCAGCTACTTAGTGAGGCCCTCTGCAACTTAGTGAGACCCTGTTTCAAAATAAAGAATAAAAAATAGGGCTGGGGGTGTAGCTCAGAGGTAGAATGCCCCTGGGTTCAATCCCCAGTACCGCAATGAGTGAATGAATGAATGAATGAATGCATGGTTAGGGTGATTGGCCTGGAAATTAGCTTACAGAGTGGATGGTGGGTGCAAGGTTGGTGGCAAGGGATTGAGATGGAGGCAGAGCTACAGTCCTGGAATAAGGGATTGGAAGTGGAAGTGGAGAGACCATTTGGGAGCTGGAGTTACTGATGGGAAAGTAACCACCACCTCACACTTCCCCGAATTCCCTTGACTTGTGGGAAAGAACCTCGAGGTCTGGCCATGTCTTTCGGGGGTTCTGCAGGTGACAGCAAGAATTAAGGTGCATTTCTCAAACACAGCTCTTTCTCTTGTCTACTCTAAGGCTGGGCCTGTGCTTCCTTTCTCCAGGCCTTGGGGACTGCACGCTGGGTAGCAAACAGGACTCCACCCTAGAGCTGGCATGGTGGGGTCAGGGTTCCCAGCATGGGAGGCAGATGCCTCAGGGTTCAGATTTGCCCGTTTTGTTGATAATCCCCAGTGCCCGGGCTGGCAAAGGAGAGAGTTAACATTGTCATTGGATCCTTAATTGTGCGTTTCATGAATTTTCATGTTTCCGCTTGCAAGCTTAATGTTGCTTTCTCAGTGAGTTTTTTTATACTTGAGCATAAGAGACTTGTAATTACAGAGTGTTGTGGATTGCAGAGGGTGATTAAAATGGATTTCATGAAATCTGAAGCTCCCTCCCCCCCTACACACACACCGTTCCAATAGGTGGGGGAGGAAGTCAGACAGAATCCCACTAGAAGTTCAGAGAATTGGGATATGAGGAACATGAATTTTCTTTATGCTTTTCCTCCCTGGATCCTGGATCTACTCCAAGACAGCCCTCCTCCTCTCCCTTTTCCTCCCTTTCTTCGGCTCCCTCTCCCTTTCCTGAATGGAATGCAGCTCTGGCCTTGACCCCCCAACCAACTCTGACCCCCAAGGCCAGCTGCTTTCTCACTTGAAAGGACAATGAGTCAAAGGGTAGGTTTTCCTCTTTGCTTTATTCAGGCTGCTGAGCTGTTTCATTACCATCCTATTCAGCCTCTGCCCATCCGAGAGGCTCTTCACTTAGAATCAGTCTAAAGGTCACTAGAACCAGTGAGAAGCAAGACTTCCCATTGGGGCGTCTCTCCTAGGACAGTTGGTGCTCCACTAACACGAAACCTGATCCTCTCCACCTTAGTGAGAATCAGGGACAGGCTTCTGGGTGCGCAGAGGACATTTAAAGAACAAGTGACCTGGGAATGGGCAGTGGGTGGCTGGAAAGCTTCCTGGAGGAGGTGGGGGCCTGACTTGAAGATTAAGAGGAGGATCCTGGTAGAATCCTTGGAAGATGGAGAACAGCCTGGCTACGCTGGAAGGTGATCCCCTAGAGTTGATCCTCCTTGACCAGTGGAGAACCATGCCCATGGACTTGTCTGTGCGTGGGCCATGTTAGTGCTGCAAGCAGCTGGGGAAGTCTTCTGGGACAGTGCTTCTATTTAAAAGGAGAACAGCTACTGGACCACAACAAGCCTGGCCCTGCCAAGCAGGGTCCACTGGCCCCAGCAGCGCCTTCGCATGCATTAGAAAATGGTGCTCCCACATCTACCGGCACAGGTGGACACGGCCCTGAGTCAATCCTCTCAGCTGTATGTCCTCGAGCAGTGAACAACCTGCCCCACCATATGCAGCAACTCTAGAGCAGTTTCCTCAATTCATGCTGTCTCTGTACCCCTACCTGCCATACCATATGCACTGCCATACTGAACTCATCTGGGTTTCTAAGAATGTCCTTACATCTCAGAGCCCAGCACACATGTTATAGAATTTGATTGTTCATCTGGTTTATATACATATACACATACACACACACACACACACACACAAACATATTAACAGACACAAATATAGTGTGTTTGTGTGTGTGTGTGTGTGTGTGTGTGTGTCCTTGAACTATTTCACAATGCTACTGCTGAGGGAAGAACATCATGGTCCACTGTTGGGGAGAAAGCCCTCCTTCTCTGCCCCCACACCAGGGGTGAGGCCAGGCCAGCTCACTTCTGCAGCCTCATCACCCACCCGCTCTGCGCTCACACCTGGCCCTCCTCCTGTGGACCTAGAGTTCCCAACCCACAAGGCTTTTTATAGTTCTATATACAGTGCTGAGCCCTCTGCCTGGAGTGCCTCGCTCCCACTGTCTGCCATCTAACAACTCTTTCCAGCTGGGATCCAGCCTCCCCTCCCCTCCAAGGCCCTTCCCTCCCTCCATCCCTCTTTCTCTGGACGACCCTTGTTCCTCGGGCACACGGCCTGCAGGGGTGTGTGCCGTTGGGTCCTATCTGTTCTTGAGGGCAGTTGCTCCTGCTAGAGTGTGGGTTCCTGAGGGCAGCCCAGGCCTCACCACCTCCATGTCCCCTGTCCCCAAAATGGGTTCTGGTCCACTAAGAGGCTCCAAGAGTGTTTGATGTTGAGGGAGCCGATACCCTCTTGGGAAATGAGTGAACCCTGAAGGAGGAAGGAGGCCCTTCACAGTACAGGGCCCAGGAAAATGGCCGGAGCCTCAGAGATAGCAGGGTCAGGGACCTTCCTGACTAAGGGCCTGACTCTCAGACACCATGTCCCAGATGCCACATCACCCCTTCAAAAGCAAACACCTAGAAAGCAAATAGGAAACAAAAGGGACTTCAGATAAATGAGGAGAGAGACCAGTAGAATAGTGGAAGGGGGTTACCAGAGGGAGGGAGCAGGGGAAAAGGAGGACTGAGGAAGGAAATAGTTCAAATAATGCTAGGTCCATATATGAAGGCATTACTACCGATCTCACTAACATGCGCGGAGGGGGGCAGGGTGGCTATGAAGGGAATCACAAAGTGCTGTGCGCGTGTATGTATCACTTTGAACCTCACTATGGTGTATAATTACAGTGCACCAATATAAATATAAAACAATAATATAAATATAAGTAATAATATAAATACATATTTATATATGAAAGCAGACACCTCCTCCCAGGTAGGGGGCTATGCAGAAGCTCTCCTCTTTCTTGCCCTGAGCTTTGGAACTGAAATGCACATTTGCTTGTACCTGGCTGGGTCTATGGCCTCTGCTTCAACTTCAGTCCTGAAGCCTCAACTTCAGTTCTGTTCCTGGGCCAGCACTGTCTCCTGGCTCTGGTCACACTGTTGACAGGGAAAGGTAGCATCTGCTATGAAAATGCCCATGACCCATTTCTCTTTCACCAGCACACATTTCCCTGGCATCTCCGGAGTGCTGGGCTGTGGATTCCAGACATCAGGTCAGAGCTGCTGGGCCACGGTGACCAGGGTGCTGTGCTGTGCCTGACCACGGGGGCACTGCTGTCAATCCCTGTGCTGTGAGTTGGTGAGGGCTGAGCAGCTGCACAGCAGATTGGCAACAATGGGCATAACTTGGTCCTGCCCAGAAGGGATGCAGAAGAGAGGGTCTCCTCAAAGCCAGGTTGGGTGTCAGGCCGGTGAGCGGTGATGGAGATGCACAAGGTGTTCTGGCAGCAAAGGAGGTGGAGGTTATGATTCTTGCTAAAAGGGGACCAGGGAACATTTTATAGAAGAGGTGATATTTGAACTAAACTTCAAAGAATAAGTAGGAATTCACCAGGAGGAAACGTCATTGGGGGAACAGACCATGGAAGGAGGTGGGTAGAAAGTGAGATAAGAAAATGAGGTCTTTCTACTTTGTTTGAAGATACTGTTCATTAAAGATTCTCTCATGGGGTATTTGGCTAGGAGCTGGGAGGCTGAGGAGCTTGGGTCCTGGCTCTTCTGTGAACTTAACTGTATGACCTTGGGCAAGTCACTTAACCTCTCTGTGCTACAGTCTCCCTGTCTTGTAAAATGGGAGAAATACCTACCTCACAGGGTTGTTGTGGGGATTCATTAGAGAAAATATCTGTAAAGCATCTAAGGTTCTTGAAGAAGGCGCTATATAAATACAAAATAATATCTATTAAAGTTGGTTTTTAACAGAGTGTTGGGTATGGGTTATCCCACTTAAAGCTCACCAAGATTCTATGGGCATCCCATTTTACAGCCGAGGGAACAAAGGCCCAGAGAGGTTCAAAATCGCCCAGGGTCACATGGCCAGTAAGTGGCAGAGCTAGGATTCGAACCTGAACTGTTCTTGCTCCATCGCCCACTCTCCTCACAAACACTAAGCTAAACATATCTGAGTAGCATCCTTGGAAGGCACTGGGGTAGGCAGTTTCCAAACGTGCACTAGACCCTCTTGGCAAATGTGTGTTAGACCTTGTTCAGAGCCCTTTGAAACCCTTCGCTCCCATATTACACATGAGGAGGCAGAGTCTTGGGGTTTGCCAGCGTGCCCGGACCACTCAGCGGGACTGGGGTTCAACCCTCTGCCTGCCTGCTTGGCTCCAAAGCTCTCTCCACTATCCAGTGATGGCAGAACCAGCTTCTCAGGTTCTGCCAGTCTCCATACCCCCCGCTGGCCTGCCAGAGGCCTCTGTGGCTCATCTCTGGGCACTGCACAAGGAGAGCCGCTACTCCAAAGGCCTCTGGCACACAACTGGGTTTGCTGTCAGGACTGGACTTAGCTCATTCACATGGCCACTCTGCTCTGCCCTCGCACTGATCAGGCCCTGTCGCACTTAGCCTGCCGAGGGGGCTTCATAAATGCCTGTACTTGACAAATGTATTGGCAAGCTATACTGATCGCCTCCAAAAATAAGAAGTGAAATAAATAATAAGCAGCCATGTTCTGCTTCCATAAAAACCACCTGCAGCTGGGAAAGGTCGCTGGCACCTCACTTCCTTGGACTGTCACACATCCCTGCTCACCACCGTGAATGTTAACATCCCTGTGTACACAGATAAGCGGCTTCAACAGGAATCCGCAGATATGGGCAGTGACAGACATTGCATATGCCAGCTTCGTAAAATCTAGGAGACGAAGTACCCTGGGCCTGCTGGGGGGCCGAGAGAACATTTTGAAGGACGGGTGTTTGTGAGTCTTTGTGTGTTTGTGTGGGGAAGGGAAGAGGAGAAGGAAGAGGAAGAAAGGGCAGGGAGGCCGGCAGCAAGCAGAGCATGAGCCCAAGAGATCCTCCTGCGGACACACTCACCACACGCGAACCTATCCTTGCCAGGTGCCGGCACCTCTGCTGGCCTGTGAGAGCTGAGGGAAGAGGACAGCTCTTTTGTATTTTTCAATTAATACTTTTATCTTTTTCCAATTGCAAAAGTGATACTCCATAAATGATGTGTCCTTCTCAGGGCATAACATTTGGAGGCATATGATGCCCTTTCGTCTCTTACTGCTGGTGTTTGTTTTGATCAGTTAGTTAAGGTGCTATGCCCATCATGCTCTCCAGGGAAACAACCAATAGACTGTTAGTGTGTGGCTGGGAGCAACGCCACACACCTGTAATCTCAGTATTTGGGAGGCTGAGACAGGAGGATCGCAGGTTCAAGGCCCAACTTGGTAACTTAGTGAGACCTTATTTCAAAATAAAAAGGTCTGGGGGTGTAGCTCAGAGGTAGAATGCTCTGGAGTTCAATCCCCAGTACCACACATGCAAAGAAGAATGTCATTATGTGTGTATAGGTATGTGTGTGTGCATATATATATATATATATATATACATATATACACACACACACACACACACACACACACACATATCCATGTATTTTCAATCTCTTGGTATACACATATACATATATATGTATGGAGATATATATATTCATTGTTGTTACGGAATTAGCTCACAATATCATGGGGCTGGCAAGTATGAAATCTATAGGGTAGGAAACTGTTCCTATCAGAAAACTGGAGGCCGGGCGTGGTGGCACACGCTTGTAATCCCAGTACTTTGGGAGGCAGAGACCGGAGGATCTGGGTTCACAGCCAGCCTCAGCTCTCTCTCTCTCTCTCTCTCTCTCTCTCTCTCTCCCTCCCTCTCTACTTAGTGAGGCCCTCCACAACTTCATGAGACTTGGTTTCAAAATAAAGTATAAAAAAAATAGGGCCGGGGGTGTAGCTTGGAGGTAGAACGCCCCTGGGTTCAATCCCCGGTACCACAAAAAAAAAAAAAAGAAGAAAACTGGAAACTCAGGCAGGAGCTGATGTTGCAGTCTTGCAGTAGAATATTTTCTTCTACTCTGAGAAACCTCAGTTTTTGCTCCTAAGGCCTTTCAACTGATTGGACGAGGCCACCCACACTATGAAGGTTCATCTCCTTTACTTACAGTCAAATGGCTGTAGATGACAGTCATACCTATCATCCACCTGCACAGCACCACCTAGGTGAGCACTGATTAACCACCTGGGTCCTGGTCTCCAGCCACGTTGACACAAAACTAGCATCACAGAGGTTTCTAGTTTCTCCCGTTCTCATCTCCCCATGATAGTAAGAACTTTTCAAGGAGATTCTTTGAGATGACATAAAGATTCTGTCCCTGTTGAGTTAAGCATCTATTCCTGGTTCTTGCTGGAAGGAAGCAGTGTTTGCTTGTCCATTCCATGAGCAGCTTTTTCCCTGGAGAAGGGGTTCGGGAACCTGGCCTCAGCTGGCCAGTAGCCTTGGACGAGTTACCCACCTTTCCCTATCCAGGTCTTCCTTGGTCACATAAGGTGACAGTACCTGCCCAACAGCTTGCAATGTTCCCTAAATGCAGCAATGTGTATGAAAATGCCATGTACGAAGGAGGCACCCCATAAACGTGTATGGCATTGAGGATGTTAAATAGACACGCCCACGCCCTGGGCGTCATGGATCAGCAGATCACTGGGAAGCTTCCTTGAGGAAGATCATTATGTCTTCATCACCCTTGTCCTGGGGTTCTGTGTTGAACCCCGCGGACTCAAGGAGCATTACCCTCCTGGGTTGGAGACTCTGCAGAAAGGCTCTCCCAAGCTGGACACATTCTGGCTGAGCCTCAAAGGACAAGACTGGAAGCCAGACAAGAGAGGGAATGCATTCTAGGGAAGGAATGATCCAGGCAGCAGAGGTGGGCAGAGGGAGAAGGAATATGTTTATTTTGGAAACCTGGGTATATACTATAAAGTTTTCAAAGAGAATCAAGGAGGGAATTGACTATTTGTATTCGTTCCTATTAATGCTGTTATAATTATGATTATCATTAGCATTCTCAAGTAATGTACACATGCACACTTGTATTCACAGTATAGAAAGCAATTTATTATAGAAATCCTTGTGGCATAGTGATTTGATATGGACTCTGGCCAAACTGCCTGGGTCCAAATCCCAATGCTGACAGTTTACTAGCAGTAGGACCCTGAACAAGTTCATTAACCCATCAGCACCTCAGTTCCTCATCTGTAAAGTGGGAATGATAATAACTTCCTTCTAGGATCACAGTGATGAGGCTTCTGAAGGTCCTAGAACAGCAGCTGGCAGGTGCAGAGGAAGGCTGTGTTCCTGTGTGATAAATAAGAATTTTCTAGACATGTACTCTTTGGTTAGAGTTTTTGTTTTCCTTTCAGATACCCAACAAAATATCATTAAGGCTGCCAATTATCTCCAGTCCACTTACATTACAGCTTACTTGGCTGCTACTTTAAAGGGGTAAAGTCATGAACCTGCTGTGGCAGGAGCAGCAGAAGACGGGGGTCAGGAGGTATGAGTTCTTGTCCCATCTCTGCCACTGCCCTGCACTGTGACCTTGGACAATTTCCCATCTCTCTCTGAACCTCATTTTTCCCATCTATAAAGTGGGAGAGTTGAGCCAGCCGATAGCACAGAGCAGACCCAACCCTAAGCCATGAGTCTTGGTGACCTCCCGGTGGCTTTGCTTCAGGGACAGGCAGGGGGACTGAAGTCCTCAACAACCTGGGCAGGAGGGCTATGTGCCCATGTGCCTGTAGAGATGCTCAGGTTCCCAGAGGTTAAGCAGCCGACTGGTCACTCCATGGGTAAGGGGCAAGGCAGGACTACCACCTGGGGCTCTCTGTCCCTAAGCACCTTCTTTCCTGTTAGGCTGGCTTCCTCCCCTGTAGGTGCCCAGCAAGGATTGAACAGAAGCATCATTGTTCAGTTCCGTTGGAGAAATTCTTCCCCTTCTTTCCTGTGGGTTGCTGTGCTTTGCAGCTAGATCTGAATTAGGACCCTGCTTGGGGTCCTACTCTATTACTATTAACAGAGTCAAGATTACTGGGAAGGTTCCTTGAGGAAGATCATTAGTAACTCTGTTACTTGGGGCAAATCATTTAACTTTTCTGAGCCTCAGTATCCTGGACTATAAAAAGGAGATAATAATTCCTGCTGCATACCATTATCCTGAGACTTGAAGAGCACACTGGTGAAACTTTAGCATCGTGGTTGTAGAAATCAGTGGTTCTGAGATTTTGAGACTTCATGGAAAAGTAAAATGTCAAAATAAAAGTTGCCAATTTTGTATTTTGCTAAGTAAGCCTTTAAAGCAGAATTAAAGTCTCCTAGCACTATTCATTCATAATAGCACATTGAATCTGCCCAGTGCCTGCTGGTTTTCTCAACCACCAGCTATATGAGCATTTTTGTCTTTGTAAACTGCTGCTCAGAGTCTCTCTGGTTTAGAGCAATGGTTGCCACGTTGAAGTTTGGGGAACTTAGCACTATGGGGCTAAACCAGCCAGGGGAAGAGGGACTAGCATGACCCTTAGTTGTACACTGATGCCATGGGAAGGTTCAGAACTAGGAGTCAGAATATGTAGATTTGAGCCTTAACTCTACCTCTATTTGCTCTGTGACCTTGGACAAGTCCCTTCCCTGCCTTGAGCCTCAGTTAATTCATCTGTAAAATGAGCTCAATATGCCAGCCTCCCAAGGCCAATGTGAGAATCAGGAGCAACAAAGCATGGAACATGTATTCGAGCCTGCAATATGCTGTTTACATATGAAGGATCATCACTACTCTGATAACAGACCCCAGTGAAGGCAGTTGAGGACACAGCTAGGAGGGGCAACAATCAGATTTTGATAGTGGGAATCCTAGGGGATGAAGGAGTCAGTATTCTCACACATCCTTTGTTTCTGGGCCTCCAAGTTGGATGTTTTTCCTATTGTGGGGCTAGATTTGTTTGGAAACACAGGTAGCGATGACATTGTAAATTTCAGCCCAACCAGAATCTCAAGGAAGCAGTAACAGAAATGGCAGCTCCAAAAGAAGCCAAATTACATTCATTCATTCTACACCAGCTGTTAAGTATTTTGAGAAAGAGAAAATAGTGATTTCACCCTTTTGAACTAAAATTGGGGTTAGTTGGTGGCTCACACCTGTGCTATATTACATTGTGGGATCAGTCAGGTATAATTACAGAATTTAATTATAAATTGCACCTCACTGGCGTGTGCATGCATGTATCTATATATTGTGAAACCTTTCAAGATAGCTCGGTTTTTTAAAAATAATGCCTACAACTACAGCCTCAAATGGCGAAGCCACTAGCCCAGGTGGCTCTTCAGGTGGGGTGCAACGCCTTCGCAGGGGTGCTTGGCCCAAGTGCTAGGACCTCGAGGGATCCAATAAATCTTTTCAACTCAACAGCAATTGCCCAAGCAATAGAGATGGGCCTGTGTCCTGTCTCAGCCCCCCATGAACCTGGCAAGGTCCTTTGTGGACAGTAAGAATCCTCACCTGAAAGGGGCCTCCATTCTCACTACTCTTCCAGAGCCCAGTAATAAGTGCACACCCTTGGACCTAGTAATAACATTTCAGTGGAAATAAGCAGGACATCACACAAAGTATCTGCACAAAGATGCTCATTGGCAGCACTGCTTGGTGCCATGGGAGAAGTAGAACAACCCAGTGTCCACCTGTGGTAGCGGGTTATATGAGCCAGGGTTACCCCATGTAGGGAAAGAGTGACCCTCCTGCGAAAACAGGATGGCCAGGAGTGCATATGGACGTGAAAGACAGTCATTGCATGGAGTGGGGAGGGGGCATGTTAGAAATCAATATAGAGAGGCCACATCTTTAATTTTTAAAAAGTGTATGAGCACACACACACACACACACACACACACACACACAAACGGAAAATGTCTGGATAGATAGCTACACACTGAAAAGTTAATTGTGAGTCTGCCTGAGTAGTGGGGTGACAGGGGGTCTTCATTACTTTATTCTTTTCTGTAATTTCAGATAAAGTTTTTCCTTTTCTTTTTCTTTCTTTAATTTTCTTTTTTTTTCTAAACCCAGGACCTGCTCGTGTTGGGCAAGTGCTCTACCACCAAGTTATACCCCCTACAAACATTTCTTGAATGCCTACTAGACAAAATCCTAGCTTTTGAGAAGCTTACAGTCTTGATAGGGAAAGACAGAGAACAAATTATTGGACAGTTAATTCCAAATGCTGGTAAATACTGGGAAGAAAATGAAGTGGTTAGTTTGAGAAAAAACTGACAGAGCAAGGGGAGATGAGACCAACCTCAGCTGAGGTGCAAGGGAAGACATTTACCTGAGTCCTGAAAGACAGTTAAGAGGCACCCAGGTGGAACCTGGCACGGGAGTGTTCTAGGAAGAGGGAACAGCTAGTGCAAAGGCCCTGCAGATGAAAACACGATCATGGACAAAAATGATGTACTATTTCTATAATCAGAAAAAAATCCTTTTATTTAGATAGCCATTTGGTCCATTCAGAACATCAGAAGAATCTGGCTGTGGTGGTGCACACCTGTAATCCCAGTACTTGGAAGACTGAGACAGAAGGATCACAGGTTCAAGGCCAGTCTCAGCAATTTAGCATGAGCTTTTGCAACTTAGACCCTGTTTCAAAATAAAAAATAAAATAGCACTTGGAGGTAGAATGCCCCTGGGTTCAGTCACCAGTACCACAAAAGAGAAACCAAATAAATAAATGAAAATAAAAATGACTGGGGGTATAGTTTGGAGGGAAAATGCCCCTAGGTTCAATCCCAGTACCATAAATAAATAAATAAATAAATAAATAAATAAATAAATAAATAAATTATAAATATAGGGCAGGGGGTGTAGTTCAGAGGTAGAATGCTTTGGGTTCAACACTAGTGCCAAAAAAATTTAAAAAAAAAAGAATGTAGGACCCATCTGAGCCCTTCTGCTCTGGAGGCCCAGTGGAGAGCAGCGGGCATCAGAGTGAGGAGCTGCGCTGAAGAAGGTGCCTTTCGTGTGCCCACCATGAGGGACTCTAGAGGGGACATCTCACAAGAGGCCAACTCATGGTTTGCTTCACTTTTTTCAATTTCAAGCCATTTTTTCCTTATATTTTGGCATTTCTGAGAGCAGAAAGTATCTTACAATCAATGTGTACATTTACAGTAGTGTTTGGGTTCCTTCTTTAAGAAGCCTATTACTGAATCAATGGTGCATCTTATAATCTCTGGTATCTTAGGACTGATGAAGTGCAGTAATGTATGTGAGTGATGCTAAGAGGACCAACCTTGGGAGGCAGAAGGGCCTCCATGGAAAACTGTTTCCTCCCAAGGGGCAAGGGGCATCGTGGACCCACAGAATGGACTGGATGTTTCTTTCTTTCCTTCTTTCTTTCTTTCTCTCTCTCTCTCTCTCTCTCTCTCTCTCTCTCTCTCTCGGTACTGGGGATTGAACCCGAGAACATTCTACCTCTGAGCTATATCCCCAGCCCCAGCCCTTTTTATATTTCATCTTGAAACAGAGTCTCACTAAGGGTGAGGCTGGCCTTAAACCTTAAACCTACAATCCTCCTGTCTCAGCCTCACAAGTACTTGGATTACAGGCATGCACCACCAAGCCTGGCTTGGACTGAGTCTTATAGATATCTGTTCACCCCATAGCACCAGCCATTGGCACACTTACAGCCCGGCCCTGGAAAGTCCTTAAAAGAACAATGCAGAAGGAAGAAAAGGTCAGTAACCTGCCAAGTACCATGCCACTGCCTAAATGCCAGTGTAGAAAGAAACCCTAAGGGCTGGAGGAGCAAGAGATGGGGACCCCAAGCCTGCTTCAGTGGGAGGGGAGAGCCCAGGAAAGCTTCCTAAAGATATTACCAGGCAGACAAGGCAAAACGTCATTGGAAGCAGAGTGACAGAGGCACAACCAGTGTGATCAGAAAGGGCTGCAGGGCAGGTGGGCACAGAGGGCCCATCATCTGGAGATTATGCTGGGCCTTGATGCATGTCACAGGGATTGGAGACTTGGAAAGACTTAGGCCAAGAAGAGACATGTCTGTGTTTAGGCTTTGGAACTGTGCTGTCCAATATAGTAGCCACTAGCCATAGGCAGCTATGTAAATTAATTAAAATTGATTTCTAAAAATCTATAAGAACATCTGAAAAAGTGTTAAATGAAAAACTCAGCCCTTCGGTCACACTAGTCATAGTCTGAGTGCTCCACAGCCACATGTGGCTCACTGGCCATATGGAGAGTGCAGATACAGAGCATGTATACAGTGGCACAGATTTCTTTTTGGACAGGGCTGCTTTGAGAAGAGTTAGATAGATAGATGGACCAGCAAGAGAAGTTGCAATGACCATGGTACTTGCTGTGTGCCAGGCACCATGCCAAGTACATCACACATGTTATTCCTTGGGTGCCCACAACATCCCACAAGCAGGACAGGTCTGCTGGGTAGTAGGAGCCTCAGGAACAGGCACAAGGCTGTGGCCATCAGCACCTTCCAAGCCTTTTTCTAACTCGTTTCTGGCTTCTCCTGAACCCAGGGTGAGGTTACTTCTGTTTCTGGAGAGGGGATCTGGGGAGTATTGTCTCTGCTGACAAGGTTGTCCTCTCCCAGCCCAGACTGGCCAAGGAGGAGTTCCCTGGGGACACCCCCAGATCGCATGAAGAACACCATGCAACCTCACCAGGAAGTTCTTCCAAGTGTCTAACCCAGCTTTTCTAATTGACTGCAATTGAAGCCTATTTCTTCTGTGTGTTTCTTCCCCTCAGAAAGAGACTACATTGTACTAATATTAATAACTGCTGTATTTATATGCAGCTTACTCTGTACTGGGCACTGTTCCAAGCACTTTACATACTAACTCATTTAATCCTCATAAGAGCTCTCTGATGTAGCTACTATAATTTTGCCAGCTTTACACGTAAGGGAACCAAGGCATGAAGAGGTTAAGTAACCTGCTCAGGGTCACAGTGAGCCCAAGCCAGTAGGTGGTGTTGCTGGGATTTGAACCCACATGTTCTGGCCCTGGAGTCCAGCTCCCAGCCACGGTGCTACACAGCCTCTCGTTGTAAATCTTCTGGAACTAGAAGACAGCTGCTAAGTGTACTTTCCACCTGTTTTGGCTGGAGTGGTAGGGGAGCTTGAATCTGTTCCAGAAAGCCTTGGCTGAAAGTTATGCCCAGTTATAACACAAATGCCTCACATTTTGGGGGCGCTTTATGTCATTTTTAGAGGACGTCTCTGCCAGGAGTAGTTATAGTAATAGTTATCCTACAGTTATACCATGTTTTCTGGTTTACAAAGAACCTTCATTTGCATGTTCTCATTAAATCCTCACACCAGCCCCACGAGGAAAATAAAGCGAAGACTGTAGTTTATCGCATACCACGAGAAGCCCAGAGAAGCGAAGTCACCTGCTGCGGATCATGCGGCCGCTCCATTGGCAGCTGTCTCCCGTTCTGCTCCCACTGATCCAGAGTCTCTCAGCCTTGTCGGTGGGTTCCCAGGTCAGGCCATCGCAGAGGCTGTAAAGCCACGACCCCATGTGCCAGCCCTGGAGCATGCTGAGGTCAAGACACAGTCCAATAACCAGAAATAAATGCAGAATAACTCCAGATTTCCACTTAGATTTCTCAAGCATTATCAAGAGACACTAAATCCACAGCAAAGCTTCTTTACATCTGCTCTTTCCATATCCCTCGACTGAATTTACAGAGATCCACTTCTACTCTCTTTAAATATTCATTATGATTTTTTCATAAATAGTGAAGAATATTTGCAACAAATGCGTGCAGTCTAAAGGGTGACGGTAAGCTCTGTGGCTGCACCAGTTCACCTTGGAAACAGACACAGTTTTGCCTTCGAAGCCTGTGGCTGCCCACATACCTGACCTCCTGTAGTTACTCTTGTCCTTCTTTAGAGGCCTGGACTGTTTTCAGCCCTCTCCCAGAAAAGCACTCCAGGGCTGGGGCTATAGCTCAGTGGTGGAGCGCTTGCCTGACATACTCAAAGTCCGGGGTGGATCCCCAGCACCACACGCACACGTGCACACACACAAGCACTCTCCCTGGCCCACATGCCCCTCGTGCTTCAGCTCTTGTTCCTTGCCCTGCATGGATCTGGCATGACCTGTTCTGGGGGTGGGTAAGGGTAAGGGCCTGGAGAGAAGAGGGGTGGAGGATCCAGGCATACTTCTTTTTGCAGATAAGGGGAGTCGAAGGGTAGGGTCACTGGTGCCAGCTCCGTTGTGTCCAGTCTCACACACACTGGGAAACGTGAAGAGCTTCCTTTTAGACTTGTCCTTTAGAGCAAGTCCTCTCCCCATGTGGACTTCTAAACTAGAGAGGGACATGCACAGAATAGGTTTCCTACAGTGATCCTTTTTTCAACAGATTTTTACTGGTCACTTACTATGTGATGAGGAGTGTCATAGGTATAGGGGGCAATGTGGCAGGAAATGAGACAAATCTCCTGACCTAGAAGAACTTAGTATTGGAGGCTAATCTTCTCCCTGCCCCACAACTGGCTCTGATCCTCCCTCGCCATTTTAATATGCTCACCAACAAAGGTTGGGGTGGGGACAGAATCAGATGATAAATATGGAAGTGTTTGGAAAAGGTGAGGCAGGTCCTGGCTGACCTTACCTGTAGGTCACACTACAATCCCTGCCATGAGGTCAGCCAGGCACACAAAGGGTCTGGAGCTTTGGGGATGCACACCTGTAGTTACCTGACTCTGCCACTAGATGTCAGTGATGTGTAGGAGGGGGCGGGGAGCTGAGGGTGATGAGTTTTTGGACCAAGCTGGGAAAAGTGCAAAGTAACTGCTTCTTGTGTGCTAGATGCTACTCTAAGTATGTTATATTTGTTATGTCATTTGATGCTCACAGAGACTTAGGGTTTATGTATCCTTATCCCCATATTATAGATGAGGAACTGGTGCTCAGAGGCTCAGGGAGGGACGGAAGTGGCAGTCCTCCCCGCTGCATATGAACGTACCAGGCAAAGATTGCTAAAGGAGCTACAAACAGCCCTGGAATGAAAGAGTGTTCAACCAGACAGCCCCTTGCTGCTGCTAAACTGCTCTGAACAGCATCTCTCCATATTTAGGGCAGCAAATATCGACAAATGCATGAGAACCAAAAACCTTGCAGACCTTGAAACCCCCATGGATGCCTGAGAAAGTGGCAGAAGGCAGGTGGCAGGGCACAGGCTGCAAAGAGACAAATGGTGGCAGCAGGGCTGTCTGTGTCCTCTGTCGGGTGTGCTGGAAGTGACAATGCTTATTGCCAGCTTGAGCTTGATGGTGGGGGGGTCAGCCTTAAATATGTGTTCAGGGTGTCAGCACTGAAACACTCATCCATGTCCTTCTTCAACAATCCCTGAGAAGCTCTGCTGAGAGTAGAGGGTTAGGAGGGAGAGGTCCCAAGGTCAAATTCATATGGGGGAAATCTGCATGTAATAATTCCAGGGATCATTCCCATCAGTAGGGCCAATGATGACACCGTCCACTTCTTGTTTTACTCTGAGGGGAGCAAGCACCTCTGGGAGGGGAATGGCAGTGGGAAAAGGGACACCAAGGTTCTGACCTCAGTGTCTGCAGGACCTTAAATTCACACCCTGGGGCATGACGGGACAAAGGACATGGCCTGTGGGACTGGACAGGATGCTCCACAAAGACTGAGAGGAGGCTTTGCAAAGGGGAGAGGAGTAAAGGCACTGGACTAGGTCCACAGTGAAGAAAATCCCAGCGGTACTCCCGGGACACAAACACAAGCGGTGCCGGAAGCAAGCCAGAGACTCTGGGAATGGCAGAGGCTGCTCAGACAGGAGGAGGGGAGGCTCAGGGTCCTGCTGGCCAGATGAGAATGTCTCTGTGTGACATCCCAGCCATCCGTCAGTTACCAGGAGGCAGGCATTGGCTCAGCAGGATAAGTGCTTACATTTGTATCAATTAACAGTTTATAAAGTCATTTTTCTATGTATCATCTCATTCAATCTAGAGAGACAGCTCTTCTTGTCCTCACTGCACAGACAAGGAAAGCAAAGGTCAAAGGAGTTCACTCATTTTCCCACGTTCCGATGCTGAAATCAGAATCCGGGGCTTTCTAGCTGGTATACCACATTCTTTTCAGGGCTGGAAATTATCCAGCTATGTGATGATGCTGTCCATGACATTGATGGTAGGGCTCATTAGCTCTGCTGTACAGGTGGAAGTTCTGAGCTCCAGCGAGGGACATCGCTTGCCCAGTGTGGCAGAGCTGATAATGGGGAGAGATAGGCTTGCAGGCCCACTTCACGCTATGAGCCTGGTCCTCCTTCTGCTCCTCTTCTTTGTAGAGTGAGTGAGCTCCTTGTCACCAAGAGGCGGGAGCAAGTCTGGTGCCCTCTCGGCCGGCTCACCTTCACGCTGAGTCCTCTCTAACGCGGGGTCAGAGGAGATGGCAGCTAAGGCCTCTGCTTCTAGCTGCAGTTTCTTTGACTCATGCTGAGTGAGGCAAGGCCAGCACGCAGGCAGGTAACTTGCTGCAAGCACATTCCGGGGGAGTGATGAGCAGGGGTGGGGGAAGGGCTGCAGGAGCCAAGTCCTGGGGGCAGAGCTAGGTGTTTGGCTTGGAGAGAGGAAAGCCAGGAGAGATAACAGAGCTGGGAGGGATGTGATCAAACAGTGTCTGTGAAAGATGATTCTCACTGAGCTGGGATGGGGCCGAGGAGAGGGGAGACACAGGAGACCCACGTGGAGGCCTTTGAAAGAAGCAGACACAGGAACCTGGACAGCCCAGACCAGGAAGGCAATCTGGGGACAGACGATTCTGTGAGTTAAGAAAAATGCATGAATCTTTATAAGTCTGCCTAGTTCTTTGCAACCTTCATGGGTTATGGGATAAGCACTTCCCTCCCCTCCTTGGGTTCAACCATTATGCTGCTGGCTTAGTTTCTCTTGGGCCGCTGTCTTTGTTTTACTAAATTGTCTGTGTATTTGTACATTTTATTTGCTTGTGGTTGGTCTGTTGACTCCAAGTTCCAATTCAAGCAGTGTTCATTTCTCAAGGCTTCTTACTGGTTTTACTTTCTGGTTTTAAGTAAAAACAAAATGTGGATGTAGACCCGATGGGGAGTCTGTGGGTGAAAAATATCCCTTGCACTCCAAAGGTGGCCAAATGGCATTGAGACAGATTTGCATGTTTTGTACCATCCTGGAAAAGCCACCCAGCGTGTTAATTTGTCTATTCTCAGCTTACAGAGCAAAATGGTGTTCATTTTTTCTATTTATTTTTGGAGAAGTTCAAGGGGGAGAAGAAATTCCTTTGGCATATTTTGAAGAAGACAAAAATACAACCTGGCTTTTGTGTGGTGGAAATATAGGAAATTTCAGTTTCCAAATGTCTGTGCTGGAGGAAGCAAGCTGAACTTCTTGGGCCCTTGGATGCTGGCCGGGCTGTACTACCTTGGAAAGTCAGCTGGGTTCCTTCCTGCAGGGTCAGAGGCTCCAGTGGTGAAAAAGAACCCCTCTTTGTCAATCATACAGAGCCAAAGAGAAGAAAATATCCCCAGGGAAGAAAAGCTCTGACTGCTTAGCTCTTCCAGCACAGTTATAGAGGAAAGGGAGTGGATTCTTGAATGCCCACCAGGGTCTCTGCACCTGCACACACCTGCCAGCTGTACCATGACCTGCAGTAGCCTGCCCTACTAGTCAGCCCACCTCTGTGTCCTTGTCCGGGAAATGGGGGCAACAGAGCCCCTCTCTCAAGGGCTGTTGTGAGGCTGACATGAAACGATGACTATAATAGCTACATTTTTACTTAGCACTTACTAAAATAAATGTTAGTAATTGCTATTATCGGATTTGTCACTGAAATTGTATTAATCATATGCAGGACCAAATGAAGTGTGTGTGTGTGTGTGTGTGTGTGTGTGTGTGTGTGTGTTTGTGTGTGTGTGCATGCACGCGCGTGCACATGTACATGTGTGTGCACCCACACAAGAACTGGTCTTCCAAGAAAAGAGATTTAAATGTGTGAGAAAGGAGCAGATTGTTCCCTTAGAGACTGAAATATCCTGGGAAAATTTCTATAAGTTGCTGAGACTGTCTTCTCATTGCCAGAATATTCCAAGAACAGAAGAAAAGTCAGCCAGTGGCCCAGCTGTTGGCTTTGCTGGGCCAGGGGTCCATATGTTTGGCTGGGTCTGTCCTTCTGGCATCCCAGCCTTGCTGAGGGAGGGAATGTCCCAAGGAGTGGCCACCCTGGGAGCCTTCCAGACAGCTGCTTAGAGATCCAACCAAAGCAGAACAGGGGGGTGGTCTGGGGCACGCCAGGGCTGGGAGAATCAATGCTTTCCCGGTTTGGGTGCCCTTCATAGGGTAGAGGGCTCCCTAGGGCCTGAGCTTATCGGGCTGACTGCCCATGCTGATGAGCTCCATCCCCAAATCGCCTCCTGTAACAATGGCAACAGCAGCTCCACACAACGCACTGTGGCTACATCATCCTCACTCATCTCCTGGTCGAGTCCCCAAGATTCTATTCATTCCGTGTCAACCCCATGCAGGGGCACCAAAGGAAGCAGGGCTGTCACAACAGGGAACATCTGTTGATCGCTTACCATAAACCACTGTGCTGGGTGCTTCCTGGGAATGATTCTTACCAAATCAGACCCCTGAGGGTAGGCACAGAGGCAGCACTCCCATTTTGGAAAAACAGGAAACAGAGACCCAGAGAGGTTAAGTTACTTGTAGAAATTCACACAGCTGGCAAGAAGCAATGCTGGGATCCAGACTGAGGCTCTGACTCTAGTATCCACGCTTATAACCTCTCCTCTGTGCATTGTTGCCCACACACGATCCACCATCTGGGCAGAAAAACAAAAAGATGACAATTCTATGGACATCTTGGACCCTCATCGGGTTAAGCCAGGCTAGCCCATTTTGGTGGTGAAAATGCTACTAGGAAAGCCCAGGGGGGTTAGAAGCAAATGCAGCCAGGCTGAGCCCTAGCTCTGCTACTTACTAGCTGTGGGTCATTAACCTCTCTGAGCTTCTGCAAATCAGATAAAATACTTACTTTTCCAGGTTACTAAAAGAAATGGTGATAACCGCGTGACCTGGTACCTCCTGGACAAGTGTCTGTAAGCTGCAAATAGTACTACCATTGCTGATAACTGGGACAGTTATGGCTTCGGTGAGCACTGAGGACTTTGCTTTCCTCCCGGCAGGAAGGCCAGGTTAGTCACCTCAGGGGCCGCAAGAGGCCACCAGGTCCCTGGCTGTCCAGGGCAGGCTGTGGGCCTGCCTGTCAACCCTGGTGAGGGAGCTCGTCTTGTTTATAAACGTCCCAGGGCTGGGTGATGTGGTCTCCTCGCATTCCGTGCTCAAGCCCATGCGAGAGCTTGGATGAGTGCAAAGGACTGTATTAATGATACGGGCTCTAAGTTTTCTTTTACTGATCAAGAAAGACCTGCTGCATGCGGGGTCCTGTGTAAGGAGGCAGAGTGTGCAAGAAGCAGAGGCGTGAGTGTCGGATCGGGTTCAACCCTGCCCTGCTGCTCTCCGCCTGGGCATGTAACTTGCCCGCTCTGAGCTTTCATTTCCTCAAGTGAAAGGGGGATCCTAACTCCTTCAAAGGGTTGCCACAAGGAGTGAAGACTGGCTATAGGGCTGCTTCTGTGGACAAAGCTTCCTGACTGTAGCCTGGCATCCATTCCAAGAGTCACCTAGCCCTGCCTCTTCATCCTTCCCCTGTCAGACAGGGCTGAAAATGTCGAGGCTGCTCCAAAAGCTTGGACATGGACACATCTGCCAGGCACAGGCACATGGAATAGATCCAGCCCTGTTCTGGGTCTGGCCTCAGCTCCTTTGACCCATCCCTGAACCAGTGCACAGTTTGGGGCTGGTGCAGGCACTGATCTGGGACAGCCTGGAGCCGCTGGCAGTCTCGTAAATCAGGCCCAGGCTTTGAAGCTTCTGCAAGCTCCCTGGGAGAGCCGAACAGCCTGGTCTTCTTGCAGCAGGAGCTTCTCCCCCGGGTAGAGTCCAAGGGGTGATTGGAGTCTGATTTATGGAGGCCTCTGATCACAGCGGCCCAGCCTAGGAGGGGAGGCCCAGGAAAGAATGAGTTTGCCCCATGACCTGGCCTTCCAGACTGGGGAGACAGACAGAGCTGCCCTGAAGGGAGGACCATCTCCCTCTGGGCCTGTGTGGACACCATCTCCCATCCCCACCCCTACTGGAATTTGGCCCTTGCTGAAAAGATTTGCTTCTTCCTTTTATAAAGGAGAAAAGGGAAACCCTTCCAAATCTGGCATCCTGGGAAAGAGGCACAGTAGATGGATCTGGGTCCACATCCCAGTGCCACTGTTTCCAAGGTGTGTGACCTTGGACAAGTCTTTTCACATTCCTGAGCTTTCTGATTAATAGAGCTGATGTGAGAGGGAAATATGCTAGCAGATGTTAAATGCACAGCACAGTGACCAGCCCGTTCAGGCTCTCAGGAAATGTTCTCTCTCCTCCTTCCTCCTACCTTGGTCCAAACACCCAGAACTTCTGCCTGGGTCATCGTGCAGAACTGCTGGGCAGAAGTTCTTGAATTGTTCTCTGACTATCCCAAGCTTCTAGACCAGCACTGTCCAATGGCATTTTCTGGCACAATGAAAAGGTACAATGTTTGTACTGTCCAGTACATGAGCCAGTGTCCACATGCAGCTATTGTACTCTTCAATCATGGCTAATACAACTAGGGAACTTGATTTTTAATTTAATTGTCATTAGAAATTTAAGTTTAATGAGGTATATGTGGCTGGTGGCTACCATGGTGGACAGCAGAGACCTAGACCACAAAGACTTGAAGACTTGACTCAGCACTGACTCACATAGAGGACCATGGATGAGTCTCTTCAGCCCGGGGCACTTCCAGCTTCCTCATCTACAACATAAAGGCTGTTGGGAGAACTAAGTGAGGCCTAAGTGTGCCTTGTCTCGTTCGGTACACACCTCTAGATCCACAGCTTCATTGTGATTATTTACTAGTCATTGAGTTTGAGAGCAGTGGAGATTCTGAGAGGAGAAGGCAGGAGTGCTGGTTTAGGGACAATTATCTGATTGTACAAAGGAGACCAGCACCTATGAGACAGAGATGGGGGGGTGCAGTTCCCACCCCTCAGCAGTATTCTCCAGCCTCTAAGTCATCCGCACTCTGGGCTTCCTCCTTTGTGTTCACAGTGTCTAGTACTTCCTTTGCACCAAGGACTTTCCACACAGGACCACAAATAAGAGATGTTTCCAGGATCAACATCTCTTCACACTTTTCTATCCCTCAGTTTATCACGGGACAGCATCTGGTTAGAGGCTGTAGCTGCCACCAGGAAAGGACAGTGACTCAGGTGAGGCAGGTGCCAGGGGAATGGGGATGTGGAACGGGGATGTGGGTCTACTTTACCATCCTCAGGGCTGGGGGCGTAGCTCAGTGGTAGAGCAGTTGCCTAGCATGTGTGAGGCTCTGGGCTCAATCCCCAGTATAAGGGGGGGGGGGAGAGGCATCCTTACAGCTGGATTGTAGATCTCATGGTCCCAAGATGGCCACCAGAGCTCACATTTATGGCAAGAGTAAGAAAGAAATGAGTGGTATCAATCTCTGCCCTCCCAAGCCCCTTCTACCATTGAATTTCTTTTTCATCTTTTTGTTTTATTTTGTTTCTTGGTACTGGAGGTTGAACCCAGAGGCATTCTACCTCTGAACTACACCCCAGCCCTATTTTATTTTTTATTTTGAAACAGGGTCTTGCTCGGGTGTGGAGGCTGGCCTCAACCTGTGATCTTCCTGTCTCAGCTTCCCAAATACTGGTATTACAGGCATGCATCACCATGCCTGGCTCATTTTTCATCTTATTGGCCAGAATTGGGTCACGTGATTCCCAGTAACTGCAAGGGCATCTGGGAAATTGAGTATCTGGCAAAGAAGAACAAGACTTGTCTTGATTGCCTTATCCAAATCATGATTCATTCCCTGGGGCTGAGCATGTTGCTTTCTTAAACAAGATTAGGCTTGTGTTAGCCTGGCAAAAGAGGTAGGGAATGGCTCTTGGGTGGGCTGCCAAAGTGCCTGCCTCTGCAACCATCATGCAATCAGTATAGTACTTTATCATTTACCAAGTACTTTTGATTTGTAATTCTGTTCGAGCCTCCCACATTTGTGAGGTGGCTTGGGGATTGTAATCCTCATATTGCAGACCAGGAAAATGAGGTGCTGAGAGGTAGAGTCATTTACCCGAGAAACAGTGAAGTTGGGGCCAGGACCCCGTTCTCGGTACTCAAGCTCAGCTTTGGGGAGCAGCCAGAAATCATTTATCTTTGTATCCCAAATACCTATCTCACTGACCTGGCATGGTAAATGTTTGATGGGTCTATTAATTAATGATTACTTTATTAATTTATCAACCTGACCCCTGGTGCATGGGATAGGAATGAAGGGGATTGGACCCTTATTCTTCCTTCAAACTAAGGAAATGGCAGGCAGAGCGGGGTCCATGCCTATGAGTCAGTCTTCTGAGAACTCAGCCCAGGAGCCAGCGGCTCTCCCTTGGGGAACTAAGAGTCTGTTGGGAAAGATAAATAAGGGGGGGGGCGGTGACAACTCACTTGGTTCCGTCAGCCTCAAAAATGGTTCAGTTCAATCAACATCCCATTTGTTGCTACAAACCTGTGTCAAGGACATGGACTTGCATTCATTACTCGGAAAGCCCATCTGCCCCATCAGACCAGGTGTTCCCAAGGGAGCCTCTAAATCCCACCTGCATCCCAGCACCTGGCAGCACAGGGACCTGGGTGGAGCTGGGAAGGTGGAGACAGACAATAAAAGGCCCATCCCTTGCTCTGTCTAGGGATCACCATCTTTTGGACAAGGCCGACTCCCACCTAAGTAGGCAAATTGGAGAGCACTGAGCTCCCTAATGGGTACAGGAGCACTGGCTGAGGAAGCGATGGAATGAGGAGGCAATGGAGTCAGGTGATAGGCAAAAGGGAAGAGGAGTTCTGAGGAAACTCCAGGAGGACCTGAGCCTGACTTCCAAGGAAGGAAGGAATTCACTTGCAGCCATGCCGGGAAGGTATTCTAGATAGAAGGCAGCATGGGTACAAAGGTTGGGAGGCAGGACAGGACGGATGGGCTGGCCAGAGTGGCATTAGGTACAGTGTATTTGAAAAAAAGAGTGGAGATGAGATAGGAGATGTAACAGCAGGTATCGGGGCTGAAGGGCTATGTTGGCACCCTGCAGTTCTGTGTCAGCCAGACATCAGTGCCATCCATATCAGCTGGGAGTCTAGCTGCAGATGATGTCTGAAGAGGTCTGAGATTCTGCATTTCTAACGAACTGCTACATAATGCTGATGCCACTCGTCTGTGGACCATACTTTGAGAAGCAAGGTTTTAGGCAATAGGGATCCATTGATGGTTTTAAGCAGGGACATGATTATAGTCTGATTCTTGTGTTTAAAAAACTTACCTGGCGCCGGGCGTGGTGGTGCACGCTTGTAATCCTAGTACTTGGGAGGCAGAGACCGGAGGATCCGGGTTCGTGGTCAGCCTCAGCTACTTAGTGAGGCCCTCCGCAACTTCGTGAGACCTGGTTTCAAAAATAAAGTATGCCGGGCGTGGTGGCGCACGCTTGTAATCCCAGTACTTTGGGAGGCAGAGAC